>JAODAL010011037.1:0-101980 GCA_025379985.1 Phyllomedusa bahiana | reverse complement strand
CCTTTGGACCGGGTTTGTAAAGAGGCTCAGCCCGAGTACTTATCCTTATACCACTGAGGGGAGAGGGCTGCTCACTGTGCCCCATTCCCTCCACATCTCCAGAGCTGTGCTTGTAGGAGGAGAGCTGGGAGCTGCTGGAGGGAGGGATGGAGAGAGACAGAGGGAGGGATGAAGGGGGAGATGGAGAGAGGGGAGGGATAAGGGGGGAGGCAGCAGGGACGCTCTGGGCTGGGTGACCCCCACGTTCTGCGGTTTGGGGACAAGGACTTGTTACGTGTTTGGACCCTGTCCTCCCTGTGGTGAGTGCTCCTTCCCCCCCCTGTAGCCAGGCCTTGCTGCGTGTGCCGCCCTCCTCCCTGCTGTCACCCTGCACACCTCCCCTGTCCTGCTCCCATCCTCCAGGTCCCTGCAGTCTCCGGTGGCTGTGACCTGCTTGTGTCTGGCCGGGTCTCTGTGCCCTGTGATTCCATGTACATGGTGTCCGCCATCCATCCCTCCCTTCACCCTCCCAAATTTGCTTGTCTGTCTTCCCTGGAAAGGGTTAAAAACCGGGTGGAATCCCCACCTTCCCTGTGGGCCCGCGGGCCCGTGGCTTGTAATGCTGGCGGAGGACCACCCGGGTCTATTGTCTTTATTGGTAACACACGGCCCCCACTTTCTAACACTCTATAACAATCCTATAACCCTCCATGTATGGCCCTGATTAACCCCCTCTGCTCTGGGAGAGGCGGCTGCTTCCATGCACAGACCGGAGGCGAGGGGGACCAGTTAGCAGGCAACTAATTGACCGTGAACATGGCTAATTGGACGCTATGCCTTTAAGCTATCCTCAAATATTCTCTACTGTAACAGTGGTCATTACCCCGCCGCTGATTGGAAGTGTCCCCAATGCAGCCCTCCAGCCCCAAACGGGTTAAAAGATGCAAAAAGTCCGATCTACTGGCGAAGCGAATAAGTTCAAGCTCCAAGAGGGGCTCTGGACAGGTTCAGCATGTTTAACGTGACCGTGTTAGGAAATTCCTTGGCTGTACAGATGTAGCAGAGCCGTGTCTGACTGATGTGGCAGAGAGGAGTTTGCCCCTTTGACTCAAGGGCTGCAAGTATCCTCTGGCCCAGGTTCTGCCCAGCTACGAGATTAGCAGCAGGGCCGGGACGATGGGTAGGCGATGGTAGGCAACCGCCAAGGGCGCCACTTTTTCCCAGGTGGCAAAAGGGACACAAGAAGGGCATGGAGTGGGCTAAATTTTCCATTTGGGGGGCACTTTGAGCCGTAGTTGCCTAGGGCACCAGAATACCTTGTCCCAGCCCTGATTAGCAGCATCTGACTGTTTCGGAGGGGAGGGGTAGAGGGGGTATTTCCCACTTGTAGCAGAGCTGTGCTTGACCGATGTAGCAGAGAGAAGTTTGCCCCTTTGACTCAAGGGCTGCAAGTATCTTCTGGCCCAGCTACAAGATTAGCAGCATCTGTTTTGGAGGGGTGGGGATGGAGGGGGTATTTCCCACTTGTGATGCTATCTAGCACCTCACGATGATCCAATGACCGGTCTGTCATCTATAGTTGTCCGCTTCTATCATGGCGGTGGAATGTCCCGATGTCTCAGAGGCTTTGCTGTTACTCGTGGGTTTTTATCACCTCCTGCAAGGGACAGGTTGTGGCACCAAATTTAGAAGTGTGGACATGGTGTTTTTATTGTCTGCTTCTCATCCACATGGTGACCGCGGTGTCGCACGTATAGGTTCCTGACCATAGTTGTCATTCCTTTTTTTTTACTTGCAGGATGTGAAGTCAGGAAGGAAATCAAAGGCGCAGGAGAGAGAGAGGAACTCATCCAGGCAGGAGAGCAGGGACAAGAACGGAGAAGACTGGTACAGCATAAGACAGGCGGTGGTAGAAAGATCTCAGCACCTTCCAAGGCTCTGTAAGGTTTATTGACTTTGGTCCTCCCCAACCTGGGGCTTAAAAAATGACTGGTAGATACACTCATGCCGTGGTCAGAGGGGTGCCCTCCTCTCTGGCGCAGGAAGCAGATGGAAAGGTGGACCTTGCAAGGGCACAGAGAGAAAGTGGAGTCTTCTGTGGCATCTTAAGACAGAAACTAGGTCTTCAGGTAATGAGGGTCCTTTTTTCCTCCCAAATGAAGATCTCGCCCCGCGGGCAACGCAATGTGACAGCAGTGTGTAAATAGCAACACCGCTTTAATCACCCGCCCGTCCAACCCTGCAAGGAGAAAAGAGGTGAGTTCTAATGTTCCCGCCTGACAATGTGGCTGTGATTATGTATGCGTCCCATCTTTGTTTCATAATCTGCCATCTGCTCGTTCCTCCTCACTCTCCGCTCTTCTCCATCGTCCTCTCAGACAGAAGGTTTACAGAAGTTGTTTGAAGAGTTGAAATTTCGAGTTTGTGAACTTACAGATGAAAGCGCCACATTGGATGCCAGTGATATCCTCTTTACAGGTGAGTGGTGGTCAGGAGCTCTTCTAGGTTCTGGACAGGAACCTCCAGTGTCAGGTGGAGGGTTATAGAGAAGTGCAGCATGAGAGAAGTCTTTAGATTCCAGGAAGGTGGGAGGATGGTGGTCATGTTTGCGCAGTATTACAAGGTTGTACAAAACTAATGTAGGTGAATGTTCCTCTGGACAAGGAGGTATGGTGGAGGCATAAACTGGCATTACTACATTGCCTGGCCTAATCTCGTCTAGTTCTTTCAACTTGGACATGAATGAAACTCCTTATAGGTTCTGCTGTCTTAAGGGGGTTGTCTCACTACAAGGATTGCTTTTTAATTTAAATATCTTGCAAAAACAAATCACTTTCAACAGGATTCCATTATGTGTAAATACCTATTTTCAAGATCTCACCCATCTTTTGTATGGCTGCATCACTCCTCAGTGCTATAGCTACAGACCTGTTCAATCTCTCTTGATTGGCTGCCAACGCTGGTCGCTATAGCTACAGACCTGTTCAATCTCTCTTGATTGGCTGCCAGCGCTGGTCACTATAGCCACAGACCTGGTGTCCTCAGCAGATCCTCACTGCAGGCCAGTAGAAACCAGTAAACCACCCTGGAGTTTAAAAAAAAAAAAAATGAAACCGAGAAAACAGAACTGAGGCTAGATGAATCGATGTAGTGAGACAACCCCTTTAAAGAAAGATCAAGGCCTTGATCTGGCTATGTACCCCAAGTGAAACCTGTAAATTTCAAAATTGTAAAGAGGCCTCTTGACTGTAACTTAAAGAGCCTCAGATAGCTTTAGGCTCACACTTCCTGATCAAGCTGTGGGCGGGTCTATAGCAGTGATTAGCATATCAGCTCTGCTATTCCTAGCTGATACTAATACAATAAGATGACTGCGAGAGATTTACAATATGTAGTGCACAAGACTACAGAGCTCTAAGGCTTAAAACTTTTCATTAACTTAGGTAAACAAAGCTTTTTCCTAGAACAAACCTCACATGGAATGACCACCCATCTTCAAACTGACTGACGTAGATTTGAGCAATCTATTAGCAGAAGCAAGTAAGCGTACCGGTTAATCTAGAGAAACTTGTGTACAGTAGCAGGAGGTAAAATCTTTATCTCCTGAGCAAAGTAAAATAAAAACAGTAATGTATTTGGTCATAGTCTTAATTTTCTTTTCCCTATGTGTTAAAAATGAATTACTGTGGTGAGAAAACCCCTTGAATAGCTTAGGCTGGGTTCACATGATGTGTTTTGATGCATACTTTCACACCTAAAAAGCACATTTTGTGTGTACTTTACATACCAAAAAAAGCATCAAAGACCATTTTCCTTCTTACAGAAAAAAACCTTGGATAATGCATCAAAAATATGCAGAAAATGCATGTTACAACTGTATGAAAAATGCACATAAACACTGCATGTTTCTCCCATGAAATTAACGCTTATTTTATTGTAAAAGTGTGAACATGGGCCTAAAAATTGTAGAACGGATGATTGGCAATGTGGCTTTGCCATGTGCTAATGCCTTGCTTCCAAAAGAAATCAGCCATTGGCAGTCAACCTTCTCGTGGGCTTGTTTCCTTCTGCACATTGACCCGTAAATGTTCAGCTCGACTGATTATTTTCTTGATAGATCTGACGTCTATTGAAGAAAATAATAACCATTGGGGTATGTTCACACAGCGTGTTGGATCCGTTTCTTGATCCGAAAAATGCCTTCAAAACGCATCCACACGCTGTGCGCTTTTGATGCTTTTTTGTTGCTGCAGCAGAAATGCACCCCATAGTTTTAAGTAGGGCGTCTGCTGCGTCTTTTGGATCAAGAATGGACATGTCAATTCTTTGAACGGTTCCGAAAGACGCATGTAAACACGTTACGGTGATCACTTATCTTAACGCCAATGTGTGTTTTACATTCAAATCAATATAATCACGCTGCACATCGTTAGATGTGTATTTGAGTCCGTCTACGGTCCGAAACAGAGATCCAAACAGACATCTAAAAACTGATCCAAAAATGGATCCAACACGTCGTATGAACATACCTTTAGCCCACATCAATCTGCATAGAGATTGGTGCCCGCTGATGTGACTGCAAAAAACAGATTCTCAGTCTCAACACAAGACACAAACATTTGAAGTAGTGCAGCCCTTACATTGCACTACTGCTATCCTTTGTACATGCATAAAATGAAGGATTTTAGTGCACAGTTTAATCAAATTGCATATACCCATCTATTGAGTCATGGTAACCTCATTTTGGAGGTCTCTAACTTTAATGCCTCTAAATGGGGTCATACCTTGATGGGATAGGTAAGCATAAGCAATTTGATTAAAATGCACACTAAAAACCTTCATATTATTTTTGTGAAAAGCTAGCAGTAATGCGTTTTACAGGTCTTACTATTTCGATGTTTGTATGGTATTTGATGCTTGCTGGGTGATGCTGTATTTTGTGTTTGGGTATGTTCACACGGCTTATTGCGGCGCATATAGTACACGCCGCAATACGCCGTTTGTTTTGGAACCAAAAGTACGGGTGCTGGCCCCATAGACATGCATTGTGCGCAGCTCATAATCACCGCTAGCAATTGACATGTCAACTCTCCTCCCTGCGCGTACAATACGATCATATTGTATGCGCGGGGGGGATGACGCG
Organism: Phyllomedusa bahiana; assembly: GCA_025379985.1. Taxonomy (NCBI): domain Eukaryota; kingdom Metazoa; phylum Chordata; class Amphibia; order Anura; family Hylidae; genus Phyllomedusa; species Phyllomedusa bahiana. The sequence continues at coordinate 96,858 of JAODAL010011037.1, read as the reverse complement.
TAATCCATAGCTCTCCAAGAGCTATGAATTACCGTAATTGCGGCGTGCATTTCGTCGCATATAAAGTGCAATACGGGGCGAAATGAGCGTACAATTACGTGCACAAAAACACCATGTGTACATACCCTTTGAGACTCTGTCTCTCTACAACTTAGATCTTAGCCTGTCTAATGCTCCGGTAATAAATGGCGCCTGAATGCTGCTTATAGCTCCTTTTATAGAAATAACGTACCCAATTGGTAAAGGTATATTAAGGAGGAGAATGGGAAACATAGCTATCTAGTAGCTTTTGGCCACTTTTGAGGTTTTTTTCTATAATAAGGTGTTTTCCAACCCCATGCATGTTTCTAACATGGCTTACAGTGGTGTCAAATAATAAGGGGAGCAATGCTCTCCTTACCACTCATCTGCCAACAGTTCCTTGGTTCCTCTGTCTCTGATCTTTCAGCTCCAATGGTAAAATGGGAACACATTTTTATCTACCTACCCTTAATTTTTAGAAATTGGCCCTGTAAGTGAGGAGGCTGCCAGTGAGTTGCATGAAACTCTTATGAATCAAACCGGTTAATAAGGACTGGAGCCCATTGCTGCTTCACTCTGCCTTAGCTACAGGTTATTGAGAACTGTTTTGTAGAAGTGTAGGATACTTTTTCTACATTAGTTTTTTGATTTGCATTAGAGAAATGATATATTTTTTTTATATATATAATATGTATGTACACATTCCAATATCAGCAGCACACTATTAACACTAAAAAACTATCAGGTTCTTGGTTCACATTTTTGATCAAAACTGCTTAAGCCCACCTCCCAAACAGCAAGGAGACCTCAAAACAGGTGGGAACCTACTCTATTGTTAGCTCTCTTGGGGCCTGTTCAGACCTTCACACTTCAGGGTGTGAAGGCTCCAGCTACAAGCTACTCTGCATTGATTTGAAAACCTGTGCAGGTGTAGAGTGCAAAAAAACAGAGGGGGCAGACACTCCCTAAACAGAGGTAATGTTAGTGTAGGTCCCCACCTGTATTGAGGTCGCCTTGCTGATTGGGAGGTGGGCTTAGGCAGTTTTGATCAAAAATGTGAACTAAGAACCTCAAAAATGTTCATGTATCCTAAGTAGCAGAAATGCTTTTCCAAAAAATTCCTATGTGCCTTTCGATTAGTGTGCTACTGGTATTGGAATGTGTATGTTTATTGCTACCACACCAGTCTGCACTGATGGTCATTTTATGTGCAGAACCAAATATTGTTTTTTAATATGTATGTAGTGATATTTCGGGTGAAATTTATGGAAAATGTAAAAATTTCCTGCTCCAGTGATATTTTATCCTGTAGCCATTTAAGTCGTGGCATGCAATGTTGATTTTCTCATCTCTAATGAAACAGAAGCCAACCACAGTGGAGAGTCCATCCCATCAAAACATGTCACTGTCCCAGTAACGGGTCATGTGGCCATAAGCATCAATTACAACATCTTTTGCTGTTTACATGCCGAGTAAGGGGATGTTCACACGAGGTGTTGGATCAGTTTTTAGATGCTTGTTTGTTCCCTAAACGGACCCAAACACACATCTAACAATGTGCAGTGTGACTAACATTGCTTTCAATGTAAAGCACACATTCAGATGAGTGATCGCTGATGCGTCTTTCGGATCCGTTCAAAGTGTTGTCATGTCAATTCTTGATCCGTTTGACGCAGCAGACGCCCTTTTTAAAACTATAGGGAGCGATCCTGCTGCAGCCAAAACGCAGCCAAACACACAGCTGCATGTTAGATGTGTTTTGGATCCGATTGACGCAGCAATTTTGGATACGATTTACGGATCCAAAATCAGATGCAAAACGCCGTGTAAACATCCTCTTATTGACTGCTGAGGTATTGCCTCCCACTCTTCTTGAAGGGTGCTTCTTAGGTTATTGAGGATCAGGGGTACAGACTTAAGAGCTTCTATACAGCGACTCGGCTGACCCCACAGGTTTTCCAGGTGGTTCAGGTATGGAGAAAGTGCAGGCCACTGCATTTGAGGTGCCCCAGTCTCCAACAGCCGTTCCCTAATGAGGCGACCTCGATGAGCTGGAGCATTGTTGTCCATGAAGATGTGATTAGCCCTGCGTTCATGCAGAGGCACAATAACTAGATTAAGGGTATGTTTACACGGCTTATTTTGACGTGGTTTTGGACGAGGTTTTCAAAGAGTGTCCGCTCCCAAAACCTTGCCTGAAACAGGCTTCTTCAGGAGAGGTTTTAGAGGCGTTTCTCGGCGAGGTTTTGGATGAGGTTTTCACCCATACACATCAATAGTCGGGACAAAAACCGTGGTGAAAACCGCGCTTCAAACCGCCTAACCCCCCTTAAAAACGACCTTAACTTTAAACCAAAACGACCAGGGGGTTTTGGGGGGTTCACGCACCTACTATGGAACGCCCTGAGGATCCGCGAACCCTCTAAAACAGAGTTCGCGCGTCGGCGCGGGGTGTCACTGAATATTACGCTGTCACCCCGCAGCATCGGCCCCCGACCCCCGGCTCGCCCCGGGGGGGGGGGGGGGGGGGCGGTTAACCCCTTAAATGGGCGACACGGGTCCAATAACAAAGGAGAGGGGGGGAGGAATAGCTCCTCCTGCGTCCTGTCGGCGGCAGCAGCGCACGGATCGGACATCCGTGCAGCCCCCCTCTGCAGACACCACAGGGCAAGAACCTTCCGGTTTTTTGGGATGTCACGAATCCCGGCCGTCCCTTTGGGGGGTTTTCCCCGGGCATCGGGACGACTTTTTTCAAGGAACCATCATACAAAGCTTGACTGTTTCCTTTGAATAGAGATCTAAGGACTCTCATTAAAATCCCCATGGGGAAAAGTAAAAAAAAAAATGTGAAAAAGGGGGAAACAAATAAAAAAAAAAGTGAAAAACAAGTAAAACACAAACCCCAAAAAAAAAATAAAAAATACGTACCCCGCCCTTTTTTTCCCCCCTTTACAAACCCCAAATTTCGCCCCCAAAAAAGATCAAAAATAAATAAATACCCATTTTGGGGTACGCCGCGTGGTAACGACCTGCCCTATAAATCGCATTTAATTAACCCGTACGGGAAAGCCGAAAAAAAAAAAAACCAAAAAAACAATCACAGAATTGAGATTATTTTTTCATCCCGCGCACAAAAAGGAATAAAAAGCGATAAAAAACTCCAAAACGCCAAATTTTTGAAACCAATTAAAACGCATTCATCCCGCAAAAAAAAGTCCTTATACAGCTCTGTAACGAAAAATAAAAAATGAAACAGCTCCAAAGAAAGCGATGCATAAATATTTTTTTTTAACACAAAAACACTTTTTTTTTTTTTTTTTTTTTTTTAAAGTGCTTCAACATAAAAAAAACTATATTTTAAAAGGGATCGCCAAACTAGCGACCCAAAGAGTAAACAAACTATCACGGATACTGCATGGTAAGCCTTGTTAAAAATAAAAATAAAAAACACTACAGTTTGCAGATTTTCTTCACCCGGCCTCCAAAAAATGGTTTAAAAGCATAAAAAACCCTTTCCCCCCCCAAAAAGATACAAATAAAAACGTCAACTCATCCCCAAAAAAACAAGTCCCTACACACTCCAAGCACAGAAAACTTTAAAAATTTTAGGCTCTCAGACTAGGGCCCGTGCAAAAACTATTTTCCTGGTTGAATAAAAGGTTTTTTTTTATAAAACAGTAAAACATAAAAAAAAAATACAAATTGGGAAACGGTGAAATCGATTAAACCGCTAGTAAAACTACCATTTTTATATATCCCGTACAAGTGACCACTATAAAAAATAAAATAAAAAACCTCCCAAAGATTGATGTATTTTTGTTCAAAACATCATAGCACCCCATAAGGACCAAAAAAACTTCAACCATCCCCCAAAAAACAAGCCCATACACACTCTGCAAAACAGCAAAATAAAAAAGTTTGGCGTAAATAGGACAACAAAAAAAACGCAATTTTTTATAGACTTTCACGTGTAAAAAATAAAAAAGAAAAAACTAATAAAAACTATATCATTGTAATTGTACCGACCCCCATAGTAAAGTTAAAACACATCATTTTTCCCTGCACGGGGGGAAAGCGTTAAAAAATTTAAAAATAAAAAACAATGACCGAACGCGTTTTTTCCCCCCCCCTTTTTTATTGCCCAATGCTAACAAAAAACAAAGGACAAACCCCTTTCAACCAAAAGCACAGTACAACCCCCTAGATGAGACCCTGATGGTGTTAATTTCCCAAAAAGGGGGGGACTTCTGGAAGGGTTTTCCCCTTTCTGCTACTTTGGGGGCTTTGCAAATCGACATGGCCCCACCAAAATCTGCGTTCCAAAAGCCCAAAAACGCTCCCCCCTTAACGCCCCGCTAAAGGGGCCCAAACACAGTTTACAACCCACATTAGGGGATTTCCGAACTTGGAAAAATTCTTAACAAATTTTTTGGGTTTTTTTTTCCAGGATTCCTTTTTAAAAGAAAATTTTTAAGCTAAAAAATTTCAGATTATTTAAGAAAAATTTTTTTTTTAATTTTTACAGCCTTATCTAAAAAAAATTTTTGAATCACCTTGGGGTCTATAACTCAATGCAACCCCGCATATATTCATAAGGGGTGAGTTTTCCCAAAATGGGTCATTTTGGGGTGTTTATTAAGTTTTACACCCTTTGGGGGGTCCCCAAACCTAAATGGGGGCCTAAATAAAATCGTATTGAAAATGAACCCCCAAGAATATGCTCCCCATTCTGGGGGTTATGTGAGCCAAAAAGCCTAGGGCCACTAGGGAATCTCTAAAAACGGGGAGCCGGGGGAATTTAAATTTCATTTACCTAGTCACCTTTTCTGTATTTCCCGTGAAAAGGATAAATATGAAAAACTGCAAAAAAAAAAAATGAAGTTTTGAAATATAACCTCCACTTTGCTTTAATTTCTGTGAAATACTGAAGGTTACAAATTCCTAAATAGTTTTTGTAAGTACGTTTTGGGGGTTTTTTCTCAGATGGCCCCACTTATGGGGTATCTAAATTCAGGGCCCCCCAAAGCCACACAGAACTGGGGGGGTCCCCAAAAAAATGTATATTGCAAATTTTCTTGAAAATTGAGAAATTCAAAAAATTCTAAGCCCCCTAAGTCTAAAAAAAAAAAGACATTTAAAAAAAATCCAACCTAAGTGGACAAAAGGGAGATGCAGTTTTTTAAACTTTTGTGGTAAAAATTATCTGTCTTGCACGCAAAATTTTGCAACTTTCAAAATCGCTAATTTTTCAAATTTTTCATAAATTTTTATATTTTTCACAAAAAAACAAGTATTTTATGCATAAAAATTTCTTATAACTTAAAGACAATGTTCACGGAAAACAATCTCTGAAACACATGGGAAAGGTAAAATGTCAAAAAGTTTTCCCATAAATTACACATTCAGATTCAAAATAGGGGGTTCGAAGGCCAAAACAGGCTGGGTCCTTGGGGTTTTAAAACAAATCTTAAGAATTGACATGACACTATTTTTTTATGCCTCCAAAGAAGCTTAAAAACCTATGTTGAACTAAAAAGAGGTCTACATAGGAATCAATTTAAAAAGAACGGGGGCGTTTTGGACGAGGGGACGCTCCAAAAAACCTCGCCAAATAACTTTTTGGGGAGCACGCCAATACAAATTAGTGTAAAATTTTGTAAAAGTGAAGAAATTTTTTGTGTGAAATTTTTTTTTTTTTGGAGATTAGCCTTCCAAATACATCCCTAAACAGAGATAAAAAACTTTTTCGCCTAGGCACACAGGGTTTCTCTGGTTACCCTCCTGCTCTCCCTCTGCCTTGTTTTATCTGAGGAGGGGGTGACGTTTTCACACAGGACAGTGTGGGGTTTAATCCCAAGAAAAAAACTAATTACTTTTTACTTTGATCTGAAGCCCTTTGCACTACTGTAGAATGACATCTCTTGCATTAGAAGAGCTGAGAATAGGGACTGAATGCAATCACGCTAAAAAACCACCCCACCAACGGGAAGAGGAAGGATGCTCCATCTAAGCTTTGTGGCCGGATACCCAGGGTAACATTGCAAATGGGTATATACTGTAGTATTCGATTAAAAATGTCCACTAAAAACCTCAGTTTTGTACATAGGTATAGTAAAGATGACAGTAACACAGTTTAAAGCCTTCCATAAATGTAATGTTTGCTGCTGTGTCTTGTCTGCTTATGTCCCAAACGGCGCCACCTTTGAACGTTGGCTGCATCTGGTATTACATCGTAGGCCCCATTCATTGTACAGTTGCTAAAATATTTCATTTTCATTCTTTTTTAAGTACAGAAATTTTTGTGGGTTTTGTCCAAAGGCCCCAATCCCAGGGCGCGAGATAGGGCAAAAACCACCAGGTAAAAAAAATGTTCACCTTTTTCAGCACACCCTCTACAATGTATTGATAGGCCTGGCGGTCAAACTGTGTAAAGCTTGTTTATGGGCCGGGGTTGTAGCCTACATGAGTCCTAATATGAAGAGCTTTTGACTCTCCTTTTAGGAGGAAATAATTTAAAGGGTTTTTTCCCGCCGGAAAATTGCCACATTTGCTGTAAACCTACCCTGGGCAATCTTGGAGGTGCTGGCCAACCATAACGGAGGATAAGAATATGAAGTACAGGATATGTTCACAGGGTTAATTTCAGGCCTTACTTCGGGGTGGAATTGTGCCGCAATACACCCGGGGTACGGCCCACAATCACGGTAAAATAGCACTCATTGAGTACAATAAGGAGACGGTTTCCCCGGCGCGCAGCATGCGTCGGGAGTAAAAAGTGACAGGTTGCTTCTTTGCGCTTGCGCGCTGGGGAAAGTAGTAGTAAATGGGAGCCAGCACACAGTGCTTTAAGTGACGCTGGACTGGCAACTTCTCCCCCCCGGGGATAGCGGGGCGCACCATATGCCCTGCTATATACCGGGTAAACAACTTGCAAATTGACCCTTCTACTCCAATCACATGTAATTGGGTGCTTCCCCCGCTAGCTCTCAGGCTCCCCAACTACTTACTTTTTAGAAAATCCTCATGGGACTTTCAAGTTTTTGGTGTTTAGGTTGTGGGCTCTGCAGTAATCTAAATAAAAGGCCATTAAAATTATAGGGCGGAACAAACGGTCAGCGGGGTGTGGATGGGAAAAAGGGGGGGAAAAAAAGCAACAAGCTTTAATTTATTTTGGAAAATGTTTTCAGAAAGATGTAATTCTAGATTTAGTATACATAAAATATTTAAAAGGGTTTTGCCACAATCTCATTTTTAGAAGGGGGCGTTGATTTTTTTTGAATTTTATATCAGCACCCGCAGATGACCTACCATGCTTTGCCCCACTCTAGCAAAGAAAGGCGTTATTTTTATAGAGATGATATTACTTGTACCAGAGGTAAAATTTTGCCTCACAGCACAAGGGCCTAGTTCAAATCCCCAAGGAACCAAACCTTGGATTTTACTTCCTTAAACAATGCACATAATTGTTGAGGGGTGGTTTTTTTTTTTTTTTTTTTTTTTTTTGTAAGTTTAATCTCAGTTCTGACTAATTTTCTAAGGAGTACAGAGGATGGGGGAAAATGACAAACACCTGGGTTGGGGAACCTCAGAAACTGCCTGAAGGAGGTGAGCTGACCAGGACTGACTACTCTCATCCCTGTCGTATTTCCCCCGAGAACTGTAAACATGGTACTAAGGAGCACTAAAATAAAAATGCTACAGATTTTTTAATGATGATGAAGGTTGAAAATGTTTATTTAATTTGCAAACTTCCCACGTCAATTTTACTGCTTGGCAAAACCCCTTTAAGTGAAATGAAACCTGCTTTTCACAGTCCATGGATCTACTATGTTGTGGAGGCCTCTTCTATATACTTTGGATAGGGCAGTGTTCGTATTTACTTTTCAGATTATCTTAAAGGGGTGCTCCCATTATACAATAAGATGCACAAGTGCAGGTCCCTCCTCTGGGATCCACACTAGTCTCTGGAACGGGCGCCCAAAAGTGTTGGCTCAGAATGGGGAGGTGGTCACGATGCTTCTATTTTACCCAGAACTTCCAAAGAACTCGAACTCCCAACAACAGAACAGGGATTAGTGCACAAGCGGGACTGGCTGGCTGTTTTGAGCTGATGTTTTTGGGGGTCTGTTCTCGAGATTTTTGTGGGACCTGCAACAATCACATTTTGATGCCCTTTATTGGCCTATACCTTTAAAGTGCAGGGGGAACCCAACCCCTTTACTTAAAAACTTTATCGTTATGAGCCTACAGCTCTCATAAAAACCTAATTGTATCTGGGTAATTGTCAAGTCCTACCAAATGTATGGTATCAAATGGGATTGTGACTGCCGGGTCAGGCTTCACAGGGTTTATTTGTAGCCTGTAACCATGGAGACACTTTTCAGTATAGGAGCTGTGCACTCAAAAGGAGGGGAGCAGTTTATTTTGTATAGTGGTTTTTTTTTTTTGTTTGGGTGGGTTTTTCATATCCAGACTGCTTGAAAAGTTAGGGTAGACTGGAAACTTGATTCCACACACCTGTGGAGGCTGGGTCCAAAATAGGGACTGAAAAACAAAGCACCGACAATTCGACACCATTTTGCCCATATTTTCGCTCTAAACGGACAAGCGCCCCATAATTACGGTAACCCTAGCCTCATAGAAATTTTTGGATTACAGCCCTCCCCCCCGTACATTTTGATTGTATTGTACGTGCGGGGAAGGGCAGTTTTGGATTCCCCCCCCTTGAGTAATACATATCTAGGGGCCGGGGGGCTACCGCCCCCCGTGGTACCCCTGAAACATGCTCCCGAAGCACACAATGTATTGCGCACTTCTGTTTCCCCACAGTACATCGTATGAAAAACCAAGGTCCATATGGCATAAGGAGTATAATCCATGGCTCACCTTGGTTGAGTGAAGTTAAGAGAAATTTTATTTTCACATACAGGTTTTGGGTCTATAAACCCTAGGGATCTCCCGAAACAAACGTCTGGACGTTTTGGCAGATATAGCTTTTGTCAAGTGTCAGCACTCCACTCTTCACGCTACCCTTTAAACACGCTCCCTCCTCCAAGTTTACACTTGACAAAAGCTACGGCATCCCTGGTTATTTAACGGAAGGGGGAAAGGTTTTTGGGAAATTTTAATTTGTATGCAAGTCGGAACAAAATACCTTTTTTTTTTTTTTTTTTTTTTTTATTTTTGGATAGGGGCAGGAAAGGGGTTTTTAAAAAACCTTTTATTTTGCCCCTTTTGTTCCTGTTAAAACCCTTCACCTTTCGTCTGCTGGGGCAGGGAAGGAACTCTTTTCTCCACAGCTAGGCTGTTTGGAAAACCAACCAAGTCCCAAAACATGCCCCAAAATTTCCCCATTTGAAAACTGGGTGACAGTGTAAGTCAAACGGGGGTAATTTCCGATTGCCTGTATATCTGCAAAAAACGTCCTGTTTTTCCCCGGGCATTTTTTGTATTCCCCCCATGAATCTTTGGGAAAGGGTGCCGTTGTCCTGTGTGCCGTAGATTACACTTCTTAGGGTATGTTCATACGGATGATTTTTCAGGGAGGTTTTGGCATGGACGCTGCCTCCAAATGGCATAAAAAACCACTTATTAAATGGCTACAGTTCATTTCCATTAATTACAGCGGAGGAACCGTGTTATTCACGCGCCACTGTTTTTACTTATTTCCAGCACTGAAAAATCAGTGATATGTCAATTCTTGAGGCAATTACAGGGAGTAGGATACTCATAGGAAACAATGGAGAGCTTAAAAAAACGCACCACACGATGTGAGGCTTTACAGACGCGGTTTTGATGTGATTTTAGACAGATTGAACGAGCATCTGACGCTAATGCGGGAGCTTAAAAATAAGCGTCCAAATCAGCCGTATAACACACACCCTTACTATATCCCTTAGTCTACATACGTTGGAGCCATAGAACCAGAGCCGTCTTAGCAGAATTATGGGCCCCTGGGCATAGCACTGCAGTGGGTCCTGCCCAAATACAGGACATCATACTTGGCCATACCTCAAGCCCCGCTCAAGCACACCCATATTATCACGATACTTATGTTTAGACATCAGCAGCCTTAGAAGACTATTTGGCAGGGCAGGGAGCCTTTGGCTCCCTTCTCCATGGTTTTTAACTGTTTGCACATCCTAAAAACATACAAACAGTTCAATAAGCAAAGCCAACTAAGGGATCCATGGTATGTTTTCTTGTATTCCTTTGAAAAGCAAACCCCATTTGGGGGGCCCCTAATTGGGGGCCCCGGGGCCCAACCCCAAATTTGGAAAAGTTTCCCGGGGGCATAGAACAGGTCCCCACAACAACGGTCCGGCAAAGAATTTTTGGTGGCCTGCAAAGGGGTGGGACATGAGTAAACCACGGCCCAAATAGATCCCCAAAAGCCTGGTTTTCCCGGGGTTCCTGGGGCCCGGTGGGGGCGTTCTAAACTTTTTTTGCCCTCATATGCGGGCCCTATAGTAGGAAATGGTTTGTAAAAATATCCCTTGCCCCCGAAAATGCCTTTCTTGCCCCTATTTCACTCTTTCATGAAAGGGCCCCCCTTGGGTTTCGTTGTACCCCCAAACCCAAGGCTTCTGGGTCAGCATGCAATGGGGTTTTCTAATGATGCCTTGAACATTTCCACAATCTGTTCTCTCCAAATTTTAATTCTTTTTCCACAGTCCCGGGGGGTTTCCCGGGGAAAGATTTAAAACCTAAAAAGTTTTCTGCGAATGGGGGGCCCCCTGACACCCTGGTCATCGGCAGCAGTGACGCCGCTAAGAAAGCACTTAAGGTAAGAGCGTAACTGACTCATGCTGACTGTGTCCACCTAAAACCCAAATTTTGGCTTTCCCTTATCGGGTTACATGGCCCTTTCCCCTTTTTGCCATTTAATTTGGCACAGGGGGCCTCAAGCTTTATCTCTCCGGTTTTAATAATACAAGAAGCTGGATCAAATTTTCCCTTTGCTCCAGATGATGGAAAACTAAAGGAAACATCTTTTACGGGGACGCTGACTGTGCCGGACGACCCTGCCGCCAACTGCATCTATGCTCGGGTGGGGCCCAAGTCCAACGTTCTGGTTCATCGCAGTGCAGAGGAATATCCAAATAGTGTCCAGGTGACTATATCCTGCAGGGGGTCTCCTACCAATGTATACATGTGGGTGTGTGATTCCCATAGACAACTGCTATGGACAGGGGTGACAATAGGGCAGTACTCCTGTCATGGCCCTAATCAAAAAGGGGCCCACTGATATGTTAAAAAATAGGAACTAGTAATGGCTGGGGGCCCCATTTGTTTGGCGTATGGGGCCCTGAAAGGGGTTGAAAACTGATGGCAGCCCTGGCTATGGATCCTATTTAGGTTGATCTTGAAGTTAAAAAAAAAAAAAGGCTGTACTCGCAGCTCAAAGGCTGGACTGAAACTGAACCATAAAAAAACAACACGGCCCCTATTTATTTTGGAAAGAAAACAGGTGCAGCTGTTTGCTGACAAGCCCCATACCCCATCACTAGGGAAACAATTAACGCACATTAAATTGATACCGTTCACACCAGTATGAAAAAAAACCACAGTAAAAAACAGGGGAAATTGCACAAATCAAAAAACCGAAAAAACAACCACTCCACCCCTTTAGAATAGGGGGGGGTTTGGGGGTTTAAAAAATTTGCTAAGATAAAGTGAACAAAAGGTGCCATTGTCAGATCGTATGGCACCATGCTGCTTAAAACCCAAATCTTGAAGTCAAACAAAACCGGGGGGGGGCCTCTTTTAAAATATCTTTGCTTCTCTGTCCCCGCAATGAAAATGAAAAGCCCCCAAAATCTATCACCAAAACTTCAAGTCTTAATGGTCATCTGCATGTAGATACTCTCTATTCTATAAAGAAAGGATATCTCTGAATAAAATCCCGGGTCAATTCAGGATAAAGGGGTCAACCCTTTTTTAAAACCTTTTTTTAGGTTTAAAATAAACTTTTTGTTTTTTTGGGGCAAGCTTCAAAACTACTTGGCACGGCCATAGGGCTAAATTCTGTCTGACTGCAGGCACCAGTAGATGGTGCTCACTGCATACAGCTCAGTACAAAATGCTACCTATGGAAATCCATGTGACTTAAAGGGGTTGTCTCACTACACTGATTCTCCACCTCATCCCCGGGGTTTCATTTTGAATTCAGGGGGTTGTTTACTGGCTTCCAGGCTAAGAACCAGGTCTGTACTATAGCAACCAGGCTGCAGCCATGGGGATAAAAAGGGCCCGTACTATTTTAGGAGCGCTGCAGCCCATACAAAGGGGAAAATTTGGGAAAAGGTAGACACTGTTAAGGACCATTTGCAAAGGACTTTTTTTTTGCAAATCTTTAAAAAAAAAGCAGCAAAACCTTTATGAACAACCCCCCTTTAAGCCTTTTAAAAAGTGGAACAGAAAAATGTTTAAAGTTTTCCTTTTCCCCTAAAATTTTAACCCTTAAATGGGCAGGCTGGGGGGAAAAAAAAGAAAATTTTTTCCCCTCCAATCGCACCCTGGGATTCACTTGTGGGTATCTGAATCTTTTGTTGTTGCACAAAATCCCCAAAGTGCCAAGGGAAAAGACTCGGGGCCGGCTGGGACAAGGTACTCTGGGGCCCTAGCAAACAAGGCACAAAAGCACCCCCAAATAAAATTCAGCCCACTCCATCCTCCTTTCGCCCCCTTTTCTGCCGGGATGAAGTGGTGCCCTAACCAGCGGCCCCAAACCTTTTTTTTACCAGGACCTTTTTATGCACACAATTTTTCCAGGCCCAGTGGGGGGTGGGGGGGGGGGTGTTTTTTGGGGGCGTGGGGTTTTTAGGGCGGGGTTATGGAGGGGGTTGGATGTTTAGAATCACACACACAAAAAAACGCCAATAAAGTGTATATTGTAAATTTAGGGTATATGGGGGGAAACCCAGTATTTTATAACTGGAGACTGACTGTCAGCTCTGTGGATCACTATTATATTAATAATGCTGACTCACAGAGCTGATAATCTATTATTATTATTTATTTTAAAGCGCCATTGATTCCAGGGTGCTGTACATTCAAAGGGGCTACATACACCACATAAGTAAATGAGTACAATGATAGGGATAATGACAATTGGCACGAAAAGAGGGAGAGAGGACCCTACCCGCGAGGGCTTACAATCTACAAGGAGGGGGAAAGAGACAGGAGGTGAGGGGCAGACAAGTCTGTGGAGGAAGTAGTCACAAGTTTAGTGAAGGTTATAGGCAATCTGCAGTAATATTGATCAGCTCTGTGGGTCAGCATTATACATGTATATAGTATACATATGTAATCAGCTCATTATAGAGATATATGCCCGCAGTAGTGATAATGAAACATAGCTGCCCCCAGTAGTGATACATAGCTGCCCCAGTAGTGATAATGAAACCATAGCTGCCCCCACTAGTGATAATGAAACCATAGCTGCCCCCACTAGTGATAATGAAACCATAGCTGCCCCCTCTAGTGATAATGAAACATAGCTGCCCCTAGTAGTGATAGCTGGCTGTACCCCAGTAGTGATGGCTGCCCCCAATAGGCAGCCAGGACAATTTAAAAAAAAGTCACTCACCTTTCCTGGATCCTCGGCCGAGCTCATCCTCCTCGGCAGCCGACCGCAGCGAGCGGCGCGGGGGGTGTGACGTCACTGCTCATCACACTCCCTGCGCCGCATCTACAGCGAGAGGGAAAGCAGGAGCGTTAATGCACCGCTCCTGCTTTCCCTGTAATGCAGCCGCACGATGTGTGCAGCTGCTAGGTCTGCGTGGCCGGATTACAGTGGCCGCAGACCAGATGCCGACTGCCCGGACTAAAGTCGCCGGGCGGCCGGCATCATGTTAGCCCGGGGCCGCGGACCGGCGGGGGCGACGCGAAGGCACGGGGCCGGGCCTCGGACCGGCGGTTGGGGACCCCTTCCCTAGACGGTCGCCTAACTTCACCTACCCCTTGTCCCGGCCCTGCTCAGAGTACTCTAAAGCAGCAGTGAGTAACTTTTTTTTTTTTTTTTTTTTCCCAGCTTGTCCCCATTTAAATATTTTAGGGGACTGGACAACACCTTTTTGAAATTCTTCCTGCCCCCCCACGAAGGCCTGGCTCACATCTGTCAGAGGTTCCAATTAGAATACAGGTCGTCGATTCCACCTCTGCAACAGACACCAATGATGCCTGGCAGATCCCACTGACTAAAATGGAGAAGACAGGTTTCCGCAGTGGTGTTGGTAATTTTACCAGCAAAAATTTTTTTTTACTTTTTTTTTTTTTTTTTTTGTCCTTAAGTTCTGAATGGAACTTCTGATGCAAGTGTTAAAAGTACCTTTTATTGGATTTACACAGGTCGCATTGATTTTAATGGAAGCTGAATGCAGTGAGCTCCATCTACTGGTGGTTAACTTTTTTTCTGTGCAAAGGTGTTTTTGAGCTCTGACCACTATGAAACAAGGTGCAGTGTATTTTAAACCTTAAAATAAGATGGTCTTAAAGGAATTGAACCACTAGGAAAAGCCCTGTGCTCTGCCAGCTTTTGTTGGTCCTACAGACTTTGAAAGTAAAGGCGGTGTGCACGTGCCCAGAGGGGAAGCCTTTCAATGGAATTGAATGGGAAAGTTCTGTGGAATATGTTGGCGCTATATAAATAAAGATTATTAATGGAACAGCGGTCGATCAGTAGGAGTCCCAGCGTTGGGACCCCAAATGATCATATCTCACCTATTCTTTGGATTAGTGATAAGTGTCTGTGGTGGGACAACCCCTTTAGGGTGCCTTCTCACGGACCGTGTTTTTGGTGCATTTTTTTTTTGTGCAGAAATGTACAGCATTAATTGCTTTGCTTTTCTGCACCTAAAACGATTTGTTGCAACTTTTGGCAGCAGCTGCATGACTTGTACACCCACCTCTTGTTAGTAAAGGGCTTTTCTGGGACTTTGCATTCATCCTTAATGTACGGTTGTTGGGATTCTGAGCCTCGCTGTGTGATCAGTAAGGGTTTTGCTGCTTCTTCACTGCTCACCCCATTACAGGGGCATCATTGTGAATGTGGCTGTGCCTGGTCCTGCCTTTAAGGCCTGGTCACTATACCAGACTTAGCAGTAATATTAGACACAGCCATACCTATGCAGATGTCGCTGTTTGTGCTGTACTGCAATAAAAGGGCAACAGCAGTCACTGACTATATTCATGGCCTACGCTTTGGTCTTGTACAAAGTTCCAGAAAACCCTTTAACCCCCTTAATGACATTTGACATACTGGTATGTCATTATGCCTATAAGGGAGTATGGAGCAAGCCTGCTGGGTGAGCAGGTAACAGCTGGATATTCTAGCTGGGACCTGCGGGGTTCATATCACTCCGACCACCTGGGCATCTAAATGAATGAGAAAAGGTGCTGTGCACTTTGCTTATGCCCGATTGGCCCCTTGCAACCAGATTGCAGTGTGCTGATTGCACCTGCTAGTCGTCAAGTAGCCTAGTGACCTTACAAATGCATGTAAGGCCCCGTTCACACGGCTTATTTGCCGACGGATTGGCGCCGTACTCCGCGCCGGATTTGCGCTTCAATACGGCGCCAATCCGTCTGAGTCATTACGGTAATCCACTGCTCTCATAGAGAACAATGGATTCCGTCGCTCCTCCCCGCTCGGCAAATCCGCCACGGGGGGAGAAAGTGACATGCACATTATTTACGGCGCGGACGCGCCGTAAACAATGCATGTCTATGGGGCCGGGAGCGGCGCCCCCGTCCCGCCCCTTATTCACGGCGGATTTGTGCGCTCAATACGGCGCACAAATCCGTCGGGAATAATCCGTGTGAACACGGCCGAAAACAAATTAATACTAATAAAATGAAAATATTAAAGTTCAAAAAGCCCAATTTTTGACATTTTACAAATACAGGCAGTCCCCCTACTTAGACCGTTCCGACTTACATCTGTCCCCTTCGTTACAGACTTATGGGGCATGCTGGCACTTGTAGTTCCATGTACCACAGCAGATAGTAGCTGTGGAACAACAAGTTCCAGCATGCCACAGCAGCACATGAGGTGAAATCTTCCTAACAGTGGCACAGACAGCAAAACAAATGTAAGAACCCTTCCCTGCACAATCCAAAACCAAAAAAAACCAAAACCTTTTGTGCTGGAGTTAGTTAATAAATCTACCTGTTCCGACTTCCATACAAATTCAACTTAAGAACAAACCTACAGGCCCTATGCCGCTCATATCCTGGGGACTGCTTGTAAATTAAATAAAGGTTTCCCATAATTGGTATCTCTGCCATTAATAACAATATAACCTCATTTATCCCATACAGTCAAGTTTGCAATGCCAAAACTGCCGCATTTTACATTGCCAAACAATTTGAATAAAAAATGATCAAAAAGTCGCTTGTATCCCAAAATAGTACCAATAAAATCTACACCTTGCTCTGCAAAAACAAGCGTTTACTGAGGTCCATAGAGTGTGAAATAAGTTAATTTTCTGCGACAAATATCAAAAGTTAAAGAAAAAAAGTTCTCTTTTTGAAAATATGAAAACATAGCAAAAACTCTACACATTTGGTATTGCCAGCATCGTACTGACCTGCAGAATACAGATAAAACATCCCTATATACCAGAGAGTGAGCACTATAAAACGAAACCCCTGCAAAAATTTTTGGTAGGGATTCCCTGTACGCTATATAGTATGTTCAATGGCACGATTAAAAAAATACAGCTTGTTCCACAAAAAACAAGCTCTCATATGATGATGTACAAGGAAAAAAAAAAAAAAAATCATTCTGGGATGGCGGGGAGGAAAAATCAATGAGGCGTAAAGGAGTCAGACAGTAGCCGTGCCTTGTACCTATCTGTGCTTAGCTTCGAGGGGTTGTCTCACTACAGTGATTCATCCTACCTCAGTCCTGTTGTCTCAGCTGCATATTTTTGAATTCAGTGTTTGCTGGCTTTACTGGCTACTTCTGGCCTGCAATGAGGAGCAGCTGAGGACACCAGGTCTGTAGCTATAGCGACCAGCACTGGCAACCTATCACGAGAGAGCAACGCAGGTCTGTAGCTATAGCGACCAGCACTGGCAACCTATCACGAGAGAGCAACGCAGGTCTGCAGCTATAGCGACCAGCACTGGCAACCTATCACGAGAGAGCAACGCAGGTCTGCAGCTATAGCGACCAGCACTGGCAGCCTATAAAGGAGAGAGCAACACAGGTCTGTAGCTATAGTAACCAGCCCTGGCAGCCTATCACGAGAGTTCCAACAGGTCTGTAGCTATAGTGACCCGAGGAGCTGACGCAGCCCATACAAGAGGGGATATCTAGGAATAGGTAGGACATAGCAATGTGTGTCCATTAACAAAGTAACTTGTTTTTTTAAGAACTTGAACATAAAAGCAATTCTTGTAGCGAGACGACCCCTTTAACACATCAGGTGTAATTCATCTGCTCTTTTCTTCGCAGGTCTTTCAGAAGCTGACAGATTATACGCTAGTCCCAGCGTCTTGCACAGAGGTGTCGAAGATCGGAGGTTGCCTGACCGCCTGCACCATACTGATAAATCGCAAGCTGGAGATCTGAGTTGTTAGACCGCTGAGCTGTTAGTATAGAGGCAGCCTCCCTTCTCATATATCGCCAAACAACAATCCTATCAGTCTATGGGTTTCATGGTATCCTACATATTTTACACTAATGCACACGGCCTGTAGCACAGTGTGTCTATACATATCTAGAACCAGTCTGAGGCTGCCTGTAGAGTTCAGTAGTTATCTGGAATTAGACTTTGTTTTTTTTTTTTTTGTTTTTTTTCCCCCCCATTTCTTCCTATAGGTGAGACAATGTAGACCTACCCGGTTGAAATAACTGACTGGTTACCGTGGGCAGCGGACTCTTTGCATTTTTAGTGGCTTATATAGTTCATAAATAACATTCCAGCAAAATTAACCAGAACTTTGAGGGCTTTGCTTTACGGTAAAAAAAAAAAAAAAATTCTAATAGTTTTTTCATAAAGACTTTGAGCAAATTCGGCAGCAAAGAGGGGTCGGACCACCCGGGAATGCCCCAAAACTGGCTGGTGCTGCCCCAAACCCCCCCCCCCCCCCAAAAAAAAAGAATCCTTCGGCAGGTCGTATGTTGGGCAGGTCTGATCTAGAGCAAGCCACTTTGAATAACTGTTGCTGTAACGTCTTGTATGCTCACAGGCAGCAAGAAAATGCAATACACTCCATGGTCACGTCTGTTTTATTTCTATATATGGCATAAAAAAATCTGATTACTAGTGCAGGCTGTGACAGAGAATGGGGGACACGACCCCCCCCCCCCCCCCCAGCACTGCTGCCGCGATGGTGACCATTCGGTTCTGGGATTTTTGTGACTGTTATGCTATGTTCACACGGCTTAAATTGGGACATATTTCGCACCGTATTGCGCTCAATACGGGACGAGATACCTCCCAGTCATTACGGTAATCCACAGTTCTCATAGAGAACTATGCATTACGTCTCCTCTCCCTGCTCGCACAATACGCCGCGGGGGGAGATAAGTGACATTTCAATTACTAGCGGCGAATACGCGCTGCTAGTAATGAATGTCTATAGGGCCGGCAGGCTGCCGTAGTCCCGGCGTAATTCTGCCGTGTGAACATACACTAAGGCAAAGTTTAATGGAGCTGTTGGGCAGCACGTACCTAGCAACGAACTAGTCTGGTTTCTTCAAAGGAACCAGTCACATTGAACACACTATCTGATCTGATGGCAGCAGCTATAGTTAGAGGAGGAGCTGAGCAGATTAATATATAGTTTTGTGGAGAAAGATTCAGTAGAACTTGCTTGACTCCTTTAATTATGGCTTACTCTGGGTTAAGGAGTCCAGTGGGCGGTCTTATCAGTGACTGCGTTATATCTGTATGCACATAAGTGAAGCTGTTGGTCACTGATAAGACCGCCCACTGGACTCCTTAACCCAGAGTAAGCAGTAAATTATATGAGGAAACTTTAAAGGGAACCTGTCACATAGGTTATGCCCCCCTTGCTGAGGGCAGCACAAGCTAGTGTCAGACCTGCTGTTGCCAGCGCTGTGTCCCTTAGGCTATGTTCACACGGCTTAAAATGGGACGTATTTTACCCTGTATTTCGCGGCGTACTGTACTAACTACAGGGCGAGATATGTCCCAGTCATTATGGTAATGCACAGTTCTCATAGGGAACTATAGGTTACGTCTCCTCTCCCCACTCGCACAATACGCTGAGCAGGAAGAGAAGTGACATGTCCTTTACTAGCAGTGTATACGCCGCTGGTAATTCACATGTCCCTTATCTCCCCCACGGTGGATTCGGCGAGCAGGGAGAGGAGATGTAATCCATAGTTCTCTATGAGAACTGTGCATTACCGTAGTTACTAGGATGTATTCCAGCCGTAATTCGCGCAGTACGGTGCGTAATTACGGACTGAAATACGTCCAGGATTAAGCCGTGTGAACATAGCCTTAGAGACACAGTGCTGGGAACAGCAGGTCTGACACTAGCTTGTGCTGCCCTCAGCAAGGGGGGCATAACCTATGTGACAGGTTCTCTTTAAAGTTCTACTGAATTTTTCACTTTCACAGAAGAAAACAAATATCCATTTATATTAGAAAATATTTTTTCATATCTGAAATTTGCGACTCTGTGACCATTCTACTGAATCTTTCACCACAAACCCATCTATCAATCAACTCCGCTCCTCCTGCTCTATAACCTGCTGCCATGTATTCAATGTGACTGGTTCTCTTTAAATTTCTAGACCTCCACTTCATGGCTGAGGGTCCGGGAGACTGGTCAGCACCTATGCCATACTTTTCTGAATCTGATGTCCATATTAATCAGTTTATTTTCCTAAAAAATCCATTTAAACAGGCGCCCTATAAGCCATGTCCGCAGCCTTGTGACTCTGACTATTTTGCTAATACTGTGGTGTATTTAAAAGGGTTGTCTCGCCATGTTGTCACCAAGCCAAAAGTAGCTTTAGAGTCATGCATACTATTTCTTCCTGGTCAGGATGTGGGTGGTTCTATAGCAGTGAGTAACATATCGACTCCTGTATTCATAGCTCTTCTAATTGCACTAACAGGAGAGCAGGATATGTTATCTATAGAGCAGAGAGCTTCTGAGCTCAAAGCAAACAAGTGATTAGTCTCATTTTGTTTTAGAGAGAACACTCTGTTCTCTAGCTGCTGGCGTCGTGTGTGATATCACTTCCTGCTCTCAGATAAGACAGAGAGCAGGACGGTAATCTAGATAAACCTGTGTGTACTTAGAGCAGATAAAATCTCTTATCTCCTCAACAGAGCAAAATAAACAAAGCAATGTATTTGGAAATGGTCTTTATTTACCATTCCCTACATGTTGAAAGTTGCAGTGAGACAACCCCTGCTTGACTGCAGTTTTTTCTGGTGCTAATTAGAACCTCTAGATCCTCTTGTCTCCTATCCGCTCGTGAGTTTGTGTTTTTAAGATGTCATTTTCTGCTCCGTATAGAGGTGAACATTTTAAGGGTGGTGCATTAGTGATGCTGCCGGTTCTTAGTGAATTGTTCAGCGAAATAACCATTTAGCCTGCAAAATGACCACTTCTACTGCGTGACGATGACTGCGGTATGTTAACCTTCCCCCCATGAATTCATCAATTTATTTTTTTTTTTTTTTTGTTTTCTAACTCACTTCTTTTCTATAACTCTTCCACCTAATAAATACAGTGCTTGCTTCCCTTCCTCTTCCTCGTATTTCCTCGGCTAGATTACCTTCCCCGGTTGAGACTTCAATTGTTTATTAACCTCAAAATATTGAAGGAAAGAATCTGATTAATAATGCAAACTGGAAGGGTACGGCTCTTCATTCTTGTCAGCTGTGAACATGGTGCCAATCACGACTAGACCTGAGCTGATCAACCAGTTTGACCGTGAATAAGCAGATGATTGCTTCTAGCAACCTGATTTAGATGACTTGGGTCTTTAGTCTAAGGCTATGTTCACACGGCTTATTTCGGGGCGTATTTATGGACGTATTTACGTCCGCAAATACGTCCCGAAATACGTTTCAAATACGTGTCACAAAGTGTGGCTCGTATTTCGGGTCGTAAATACAATCCCCATTCTTTACTATGGGGATTTATGTTGCGAAATACGCCTCAATAAGTGACAGGGGACTTAATTTTACGATCGTATTTACGCCCGCAAATACGTTGCGAAAATACGCCTCGTGTGAACGACGAGGCGTATTTTACATTGGAATCAATGCTAATCTAATTGTTCATTATTTGAAACGTATTTCGGGACGTATTTGCGGACGTAAATACGCCCCGAAATAAGCCGTGTGAACATAGCCTAAGGGTGCTTTCACACGGCGCAGTTTTAACTGCCCTCCAATTAAACTGCCTTTATTACCAGCAGCTGCTTTCAGTTGTCTAAATTACTCAGAAAGGTGTTTCAAGTAAGTAATCAGTTACTGTGTGTGACGTCTTGTGGATACAAACAAACTAATTGATTACTCCCCAAACAGTTTAGTTAAGTGAATGAAGCTTGCTGGTAATAAAGGCAGTTTAATTGGCGTGCAGTTAAAATGCACCAAAACTACACTGTGTGAAAGCTCCCTAAACTGTTTTGGAAGTAAGAAATCAATTAGTGTGTTTGTATCCACAGTCATTTATTACTTATATGAAACATCTTTCTGAACAACTTAGAAAATAGAAAGAAGCTGCAGGTAAAAAAAAGGCAGTTTAATTGGCGTGCAGTTAAAATGCACCAAAACTGCGCTGTGTGAAAGCAGCCTAAAGCAGAGGTCCCCAGCTCCAGCAATCGAGGCCCACCAACAGGTAATATTTTCTTGGTTTCCTTAGCATTGCACAGGTGATTTAATTATTGTCAGTGTATTCTGTGGGAGATCCTGAAAACAAGACCTGTTGGGGGGACTGGAGTTGGGGGAACACTGGTCTAAATGGAAACTGTTAGCTTCTCTCCTCTAGTCTGCCCTAAGCTCTGTGATCTATAGGGTTATATGATGGAGGAGAGAGCTGAGCTCTGTGATATATAGGGTTATATGATAGAGGGAGAGGAGCTGAGCTCTGTGATATATAGGGTTATATGATAGAGGAGAGGGAAACTGAGCTCTGTGATATATAGGGTTATATGATACAGGAGAGAAGCTGAGCTCTGTGATATATAGGGTTATATGATAGAGGAAGAGAAGCTGAGCTCTGATACATAGGATTATATGGTTTGATACAGTATTTCTTCTGAGAAACCCTTAAGGCGATGTCTACACAGCATATCTTTAGTGGCAGATTCAGTTTTTTGAATTCGCTGAAAATCTGACGGCACTCTGAGCTGCATAGACAGCAATGAAAAGCCCATGCTGCAGTCTCATTACCATCGGGTTTAAATTCTGGCGGAATATGCAACATGCTGTGTATTTCTCCAGGTTCTGCATGTACAGGGCCTTTGGCAAATCTGAAAACAGACTGTGGTTTTTGCACAAATCTGGGCCAAATAGCATGGTCCTTCTGCATTCCAGCAATGTCAAAATGCCATTGGATTTTGGACAGCATTTTGACATTTGCAGTCTGAATGTACTGTCCACATACAGTGATAGTTTGCGCTGTACACGCAATGATCATTTGATCCTATGTCACAGAGCTCAGCTTCTCTCCTCTATCATATAACCCTATATATCATAGAGCTCAGCTCCTCTCCTTTATCATATAACCCTATATATCACAGAGCTCAGCTTCTCTCCTCTATAAAAAAACCCAATATATCACAGAGCACAGCACTTCACCCTCGTATCATAATCACTCCCATATATATCACAGAGCTCACGCCTTCCTCTCCTCTATCATATAACCTATATATCACACATAACTCATCTCATCCTCCCTTTATCATATAACCCTATATATCACAGAGCTCAGCTCCTCTCCTTTATCATA
This sequence comes from Phyllomedusa bahiana, assembly GCA_025379985.1. NCBI lineage: Eukaryota > Metazoa > Chordata > Amphibia > Anura > Hylidae > Phyllomedusa > Phyllomedusa bahiana. The sequence goes on along the minus strand of JAODAL010011037.1, from coordinate 73,878 downwards.
TCCTGCTCTTGCATAGCATACCATAAGCCACCTGATAGGTTCATTTTAAGTATGAGTTGGCACTGTAATGATGAGGGGGGAAGAAAGCCATACACTTTTTTTTTTTTTTTTTTTTTTTCTCTATCAAGTGCTTTATTAATCAGATTCTTGTACTTTAAATCCGTAACCCATTTTCCCTTTGCGCTCACATCCTGGAGTTCTCACTTGTGAATGTTCATAGCATCTATGGGTATTTTGGCTGGAATGGTCGACATTTTTTTTCCTTTACTTAATGAGATCTTTTGCATCCCATTGCGAGGCACCTAACAGGCCGACACCTATATTTGGTATGGTTAATACTGTTCAACAATTCTCCCATTACAACCGCAATGGCAGTGGTGTCAGCATACTCCTAGCAATAGAAAACACTTGATGTCTCAAGAAAATCAATAACACTTCTCAACACAGTGCTCTTCAGCCATTACAGAACTATCTACAAAAACCCCACCAATGCTGCAGAACACATTTGAGGAACTCTTGCTTCTCCCAGTTATAGCACCAAAGGGAATCGATTGCATCCAGCTGACCTGTAGGGGGCACCACAACTACTTTATTTTGTGCTGTATTTTTGAGTCTCTTGGCCCTTGCCATGGTTGTCGCCTCTGTGGTCAGTTTGAATGTAACCGTCATGATTGTCGGTGGCACGTGGCGGCTGTGGTCTTCGCTGGCCATTCCCAACATTGCCTTCTGGTGCTATTTTCGGTTGAATGGGGGGGAGTGTTAACCCCTGTGATTTGGGCAAGTGATTGGTCTTTGTTTTATCTTGTTCAATGCATTTTCTGTCTCTTCTCTCCGAGCAGTAGCCTCTGTTGGCTTCAGTAGATCACCCCTGTTCTGTCTCCTCTATTATATGCTGGAAACTGGTTTTGTTTTATAACCTTTATGAATTTATAAATAAACTGCTTCAAGATGATGTGACCGAGTTCCCTGATTTAATGGTCCTGACATTTGCAAAAATGGTGGGCAATGGGAGATATGGGGAAAAAACAGCATCACTAAAGCTATAGCTAGAGCTATCGCGTACTAGGTATTCCTTACATAAAATTACTCTACACTAAACTGAGTAATTCCAAAATAAGTCCCAAATCCGCAATTGAGGAATAAACAATATCCAAACCACACCGCAAAAAAATTCCTCTAAAACATAACTTTGAATTCAATCAGTCTAAAAAGTATCACTCAAAAGTGTAAAAATAAATATAAATAATGGGAACAAATCTACAAAAGCGGCCGCTAGGTGAGAGTCCCTATAACCCTCTAACCCAAAATAGCTTCTTGCCTCCTACTTGTCCCCTCAGCAGGAACCCTTGCCAGCCAAAAAGGGCGACCCGCAGATCGCTCTCACCCACTACATCCCTACTACTTACCCCTAAGCTCATCGAGGGCAAATAGAACATAAACCCTTCTAATCATACCATAGAAGAGAGAGTACTAGGTAACAAAAAGGCTTAAAATCCAATGTCTCCATTAAACGCATCCCAATATATAATGCTTAGAGCTAAATCCCATCCACATATCTGAATAAATAACACCCTAGCCCGTTCGTACCGCCCACTCTCAGTGACGTATCCATGGGGTATATTTACTATTTTGAGCCAAATCAAACTTAACTCTTCCGTTCTCAATCCTATAAAAGCACTAGAACACGTAACTTTTATTATGTTATAACACTTAACCATCAATAACACACTATTTTAAAAACCTGATTTCAAACCTCTCAATTTATCCCTTTCACTAATTTGTGAAGGAATAACTCTTTTTTTCTATTTCAATCTGGTGTGTACACCACCTATTAGCTGGAAACCTATAAAATCAGTTTTATTTAATACTCCAATCAAGGGATCCCACAACATACCCACATCGGGCAGTCATCCCTAATCCGATGGACATCAAAACATATAAGGTTTCCTTGAAGGATACCCTCCTGCACTCGTAGACAATAGCGTGAGAAATCACGAAATAAAATGTCATGGACCTGACACCTCTCCCAACATGTTTCACCAGCTAACTGCTCTTCATCAGGATAGAGTCGAGGTCCCATGTGGTGCTAGCTCAATTTCCTTTTATACATCTATAGTTACACACCCATAATCCGGTGCTCACCAAATGGCCACCATGAGAATCAATAAAACCCAACCCCTCTTACTCCCAGCAATGCACACTGTTACTATTTTACTACTGGCTGCCCTACGCAGCATGTCTTATATTAGTCCTTAAAAAGCGCCACTCTTTTGTGTATCTTTCTAGTCTTTCCCATTTTTTGAGACTATTTATCATATGGGGTGACTCAATACTTACAAACATGTAATCAAGCATTTTAATAAAACAATCATGTAGTGATGGAAAAATACATATTACCTGGTATTCACTTTTCTCCCTATGGCTGGCATGCCTTGCAGTACTCCCAATGATGGGCACTGCCAAGGTGATGGTCAGCACTTATGATGTCCCATACCCTGTGTCAGTAACTTCACATGCTATGAAATAAGATCCATTGGCTCCTCATAATCTAAAAAACCGCCCTCTCATCACCACAAATAAAATAGCCTCAATTACGGATTTAATAGGAGTTAACAGCACATACCTAGCATTACACCGATGGGACGTCGGCGTCATATGCTAAGAATACTGCGCGGTATATGGTGATTGGCAGTCCGCCGGCCATGACACCTGAACTCCGCATGTCGTGGATTTTTTCACAAAGATGTACACGTAATCGTAATGAGAGCCACTGTGTATTCACATTGAGAAGCATCAAAACGCGAGTTTTCTAACTGACAACAACATTACAAAGCTTTGAAGTTTCCTAAGCAGAGACAGTCCCCTGCCGCGGCCATGTCTTTTTTGCACAAAGATTAGAAGGTATTTCGCCCGTACAGTAACTCCCGGAGCCTCTAGCTCCATCTGTTACTGGGATTTCTACTGATCCTCAGAGGGGCGAATCCGATCACCGACCAAATGATGCAAAACTAGCTGTCCATGCCAACCCAGCTACTAAATGGCGAAATCGCGCGCAAAGTTGGAGAAGCTTTGAGCCTTCTTTATGCACCAACAGTCGTTGATGATTCAGTGTACTTCTTTTAATTTAAATTTTAGATGCCAGCCCCAGTTCACAAATCTATTACGCTTGGGTGCGCCTGCACATTTTTTTTTTTTTTTTTTTTTTCTGTATACTCCAGAACTGCACTCACTGTGTTCAGCTGGTTTGTTGTTGGAGGCAGTTGTGAAGCTTGTTGCCCTCCCTTCTCCCCACCTCACCTCCAAGCTAACAGCTTAGCTGGGGTACTTTAATAGGGAGCAGCTGCTCTGAACAGAAACAAGGTCTCTAAAGATGACTCATATAACTCAGATCAGCAAACTCTGTACAACCTTATAAACGAGCAATGGAATCTGCTGCAGATGTACAGACCTGAAGTCTACAGACTAGTCAATTCAGCTGACGTGTGAAACATACAATAATTGAGAATAGGTCAATGCGAGGTGTCAAACCACAAGCCTGCGGCCAATCCACCAACAACCTCATATGTGTCCCTCGACTGCACAGCAAAAGAGGCTCCCGTTATGTTTTATGCAGTCTTGCGAAACTGTTAAAAGTGAGCCTGACACACCTGGTGTAGGATAAGCAATTCACTGTATATACACAATGACTTTAATAAACAGTGAGGGCAGCTCTAATCTCCTGGTACATTACTAATTGACTCTACCTGTCCTGATCCTGAGAGCAACATCCTGTAGTTAAACCAGAGGCGTTAGCGCTCTAACTATTCCTGCTGTGCAGGTCACTTTCTACATACATTACCTCATCCTGTACTGATACCTATTACATCCCGGTATTCCGTACACCGAAGCTGACACTCACAATCTTCTGCTGGCTGCCGTCACTGTTATATACTTACTTATCCTGGTACTGATCCTGAGTTACATCCTTTATTCTACATCCAGAGCTGCAGCTACTATTCGCTGGTGTAGTCACTATTACATAATCAATACTATAATCCTGTCCCTGATTCCCGCGAGTACATCTGTATTATACTCCAGAGTCTGCTCTCACTATTCTGCTGGCGTGCAGTCACTTTCTACATACATTTACTTATCCAGTACGAACCTGAGTTACATCCTGATTCTACTCCAGAGCTTGCACTCACTATACTCTGTGTGGTCTCTCTATGTACATTACATTACTTATCCAGTACTCTGATTCTGAGTTACAAATCCTGTATATCCTCAGAAGCTGCACTCACTATTCTGCTGGTGTAGACACTGTGTACATACAATACCATCACTTTTCCTGGTACTGATCCTGAGTTACATCCTGATAATTGATACTCCAATAGCTGCACTCACTTTCTGCTGGGCAGTCACTCAATTAATATAACGTCTAATATACAGTCACTGGCTCACAGAGAAATACTCTGAGTCTGCAGCTTCAGGAGAAATACAAGGATGTAAACTCAGGATCAGGACATGAATAAGTAAGTGTATGCACACAGTGACAGCACCATCAGAAAGTTAGTGCAGCTCTCTGGAGTATAATAACAGGATGTAACTCAGGATCAGTCAGGAATGAACTCTACACTCACACAGCACACAACACAAGTGACACTAGCACAGCAGAATATTCAGCACAAATGCAGCTCTGAGGAGCAATGAAAAAGGGGTGTACCTTGTGGCACGTACAGGATAAGTAATATATTTACGAATATATATTTATTATATATATATAAAATTATATAGTACATATTTAAAATAAATACACACACACACCTCTAGCACTGTAATTTTTGTAATTTTTACATAGTAATGAATTATCTTAACACTTCAACACTTTAGAAATTGCTCTATTTATTATACATAATCATTAGCCTTCTCAAAAAACTTGACATATTTATGTCTACGAAAAGATCTGTGAAAAATTTCTCTTGGGTATCCAGACTAAGATGGGGATGTAAATAATATCCATGTGCACACCTGCTTTTTAGACTGTCCAATAGACACAGAACGTTATAAAAGTATAACAGATTCTTCAATTATCATGCAAGCTATTTAATGAAGCTGGAGATGAGCATCTTCCATTAGCCGGATGGTCCTGCTTATCACAACAGTCCCATAAGCCTGGAACTGGAAAAGTTCAGTCCTCCAATATCCAGTTCTACGCTGCCCGATCCTATAAACATAAAATGGGTGGGTTGGACCAAATGGAATTATTACAGTGGGTTTGTTCAATTCTAGATGGGTAAGTCCCACTTCAACGACTGTGACCTAAACCATAATGTGAGTAGGTTAAGATTAAGTAGTTTTGTCACTATAACATTATAAGGAGATACTTCCAACACCCCCACCCTGTCTCTGCTCTGTGCACATAGGCCTGGCTTTGACCATATACTTCTATGAGAATTCCTGGTAGAAATTCCTTTAATGTTGCTTTCTGCAGAATGTAATGGATGCTCGCTGTTATCAGCCGCCTCAGGCTGGGGAGATGATGACTGTACCCTTCTTCCACAAGAAATTAAGTCCTTTTGCCGTCACATGATGTTTGCATATATTGTATTATGACTCTGAGAAGGTTTCCGAGAAGGATCCCGTATGATCTCCAGCTCCACGTAGGAAACTTCTGAGTTCTGAAAAATGTATTGCAAAAAGATGTAATGAATCGAGGCTCTGTCACCCTTTGTTTATCTGCGGCGGAGCCAGTTGCTATTGCGACCATTGGTACGCACTGGCATCCGTTAATTAGGGTATAATTCTGAGCTTCATAGCTGACGTTTTTCGTCTAGGGAAGTTGTCAGATCTTTGTCTCTCTGTAATGAAAAAAAAAAAAGCTAATTCACTAGAAAGACTAAGGACACTACATGCAAAAGGGCCAAGAAAAGTCTCTCTTCTATCCATCTCCACAGCTACTTTAAGATTTGCTCTTGTGAGTCGACCCACAGACTGGAGAAACTGTCACATTTGTCAGCTACAAGCTGCTGTCAGACGTGATCTGAGGTCCCACAAAGCACTGTTCTCTGGTAACAGAATTCCTAGTTTACGCTTCTAGTCATTGCTGGCAAAGAAAATTCCCATGCATCGTCGATTCAATGTTTATCGGTATGAGAGGGGCAATACTTAAACCCCTTCCTGAACGGATGGTTCATAATAATAGACTCTAAGGCAGTTCACATTAACGGCGCTATTCAAGCCGTAATTGGCGGGATCTACGTTTTCGTCCGCAATACGGAGCTTTGAGACGTTAGCTAAGGGGGATTTTTTGCCGGCTGAAATTGTACTTTTTATTGCCAGCAGCTTGGAATGCCCATGTGACCGTTTTGATCAAATTTTTTTCCTAATTGTTTCCGTATGACTTGGAAATTGGACCCCATAAAAACCGCAATTTTTTGGCCGTTTTGGAAATTTTTTTCTTCTATGGTGTTCATGAAATGGGATAAATATGTTACAGATTTAAATAGATCATGACTTCTGATATTACTGGCGAACGCGTGACACCAAATATGTGTAACTTTATTACGTTTTATATTTGAAAAATGGCAAATCAGGGGGGTGATTTGAACTTTTAAACTTTTGTTTTTTTTTTACATCTTTATAACGTTTTGTTTTTTCTTATCATAAACTTTGATCCACTTAGGGCGCTTCTAACACTAAGTGCCATGTTCGACACGGCTTAAAATGAGCGGCCTATTTACGGTGTCCGTAAATACGTCGCCGAAGAGCGCAAATTAACGGCTGCAAGAAAACAGCCCCATATCATAACGGTAATTCACAAGTTCTCATAGAGAACGTAAGGATATCACGTCTCCTCTTCCCTGCTCTGCGATCCGCCGGGCCGTAGGGAGAAAATGTGACGTGAATAGACCATCGGCTAAGTAATAACGCGCCGCTTAGGTAAATGCATGATCAATGGGCCGTTCTGAGGCGAGGCCCGGCCCCCGCTATCCCGCCCCCACTCCCCCGTCCACACGGCGTTAACACTGTGAATAACAAAGATATCGTACATTACGCTCCCCGCATTTAGAGCTGTGTAGAACATGAAGCCTTACGTGCGATCATTTATTACAGCCTAAATCGCATTGCAAAGACATCAGGGTGTACCAAGATTGCTGCGTTTTCCCCAACTTCCCGCCTGTGTTGTAAGTGGGTGGAAATTCAATAACATGGACAGTAACGGACGAAATGGAAAGCCTTCACAAGGTTTCCAGCTGCCATGTTAACCTATCAGGACTCGGCGATTTCACCGCTGATGTCCTGATTGGAGTGAAGTACGGTGCCCGGCACAGTTTTCATTTCATATTGAGATGGCCACACCACTTCTAAGACAGAAGTTACAAAAGTTAAGCAATATCCGATTCCCGCTATAAAAGGGTTTAAACAGTGGCCAGGCGGCTGCGCCCCGCGCTGTAACCGCCGTTTGTTAACTGCAATTAGCCGCTAACAACCCCTGCTCTTGGCCTGTGTAGCAAGATCTTGACGTTGACAATACCCTCAGCTTCAAGCAGCCGTCATACCCAAGCCACACTACAGACTATTCAACGCATACGTCATATGTCGATAGAGGGTCTACACAAAGTAATTTTCCCCTACGCCCACTTCTTTTAATCACAGGACACTGAAACTGCACATCTGTAATGATAGAAGGCCTCTATAGGTTATCCTTCCATTTTGCAACGGAACTGGACTAACAGTCTTATTAGTGTATGGAGCGATTATTATCGACTAAAGTTTAGAAATCGGCACGGTATTTACGAGTTTGAACATTCTAATTTTTAGATCACTGACGATAATTTAGGGTAAAATCAGTGCATCATTCTATTATGCATCGCGCCATTTTCGTGCATTCTGTAATTTTGGCGGCCAGCAAATCAGGATTACAGTAATAGAGCAGAGATGACATCTGTGTGTGCGATGTCATTTACCTGGGATGTTGTAAGGGTTGCGATGGCTGGAAACATCAACATCGACCTTCGTTTCTTTACATCGAACAAGCCCATCTGTTCCATGATCAGTGTGTGTCAGTATCTCAAAGACATAGGAAACGTGCGCTCAGCCTCTGTGCAAACAAGCTCATCTAAATTTATTCCCTATTTGGTTCACAGAGACAGCTCTACTATTTAGCTGTGATCCTAGACTTATGGTAGATCAGAGATTTGCAGATTTTAGGTAGTTCGTCAGAGCGAACACCGACAAGCTCTTTAAAAGATACTGATTCTTGTGCACCCAGACTTAGAGAGTAGACATTGCACTGAGCAATAGCTTTATTAATTACAGTTTACTTTGAATATTGACTTGGACTAATGGCACTGAAACTTATATAGCGATACCATCTTTTCTAGTAACTCGCAGGTTCTATATTTGGCTTTAGGTGCAAAACATCACTCCACTGTTATTATCCCGTATACATTTCAGATACGTGTTTTTGTCAACTTTTGCCCCTCCAGATTGTTGATAGAGCCACCTTGCAGTAAATTTGAATCCAGCAATTTGATTATATTAGAGGGATTTAAAGATACTGTGAGATTTGCCGTCCTTCTAATAAGACAGACTTTCCAAAACTCTTCATACCCTCACCCTCGTCAAATATTATCTTTCTGCGAACATGGAGCGAAATCAGGTGTAGAGCGAGCAAAGAGGGGGAAAGACATAGAGGTAGAGGTAACGAAGAGAAGGTGCTCCTTCAGTGCTGGCGAAAACACGCACATGCCAGCGGATCGTCAGTTTTCCAGGACCGGTCAAGGCCTGTCATTGTCTGGGTCAGGGTACTGTGAATCTCATTAACTAACAGCGTCCCAATCTGTTATCTTCTTCAGTGGTTGATGCTAACCTGCATCCAGCAAGTCTTACCGTCCTCGTCCTTCCCAGTCACGGACACAAATGTCGTTATCAGGCATAATCATCATTCCGTCCAACAGAAGCAGCCCAAATGTCAACTCGTAACCCACTCACATTGCTGGAAAATCCATTTTCTGAAGACCTCTTTTGATGACAAAGATGCGGGTTGGGACTCAGAAGGCAATGTTAAAAGATCAATAGGCCAAAGAGGATGATTATTTCTCTGCTCAGACGCCCAGGTTATCTTGATGCCAGTCAGAGAGGAGAAGGAAGCCGGTCCAATCGAGCAAAGATGCCCGGCTGTTATCGCACTGCTTGCAGTCCCCTCTTGCTTGAGAGCCCGCAGTCTTCTGGATCGCAGAAAGTCGGACGACCAAGTCACCTTTGTTCTAGATGATGATGATGATGACTACATTGCGGATCGGAAAATTGGTCTTTTTCAGAGAATTTGCTGCGAGCGCTTCATCACTGGAACAGGAGGAAGACATGGGGTAGTGTCCGTCCGGGTCCCAGCTCTCAAAAAGGGAGAGGGCGGTCGCAAAAGTCCACTGAATATGATTCCGTCCAGCCAACGGTCAGCGTAACCCCGCTCCTCGATTATCGACCGTCCAAAAACAGGAACAGGACCTCTCAAGCCGTGCGTTCCTTTCTTTGAGCAATGCCCTCGGATATCATCCAAGCGATGTCATCGCCGCCTTTGCCGTAAAACGCATACAGTAATGAGGCAAGACATCTTAGGTGTTAAGAACCATCACCGAAACATTATCTAGTACACATGCAGCGCAAATGCATGATTTAAAAGGAGGCAACACTTGCAAAAAAGGCCAGAAACCGACTCCGGGCTACCAACCACCGTCCACAGCCCACTTCTCCGCACGCCTCCTGCCTCCTCTACCACCAAGCGTTCCTCACGCTTCCCAATTCTCTCAGAGATCATCGATCATATGACTCAATCCTCCGCTTCAGCCTCCACAGTCGCCCGACGTACTACCAGCACCACCAAGACCATCCTACCCCTTCTCCTCCCGGCCCAAATTCAAATGTGTGTGGAAGGCCAGTTTGACGACTTGCAAACTCCGTACACGGCCATTCTACAGCCAGCCTCTGTCTTCCAGGTTTCTGGGGAGCTGAAGAAACACTTAAACACCAATCCATCCCAAAGAGGCCAAAAGCCTAAATGTCACAGGCCAGGCGTTTGGCCTTGGAAATGTTGCCACTTTCCGTCGGGACACAGAAGGGGTTCCCGCCAAGTCATGGCTTTGCGTTGCCCTCCAATACCAATGCCCGAGCAGGCATTCTACTTTGCCAAAAAGCCGTCCCCTGCCCTGGCCAGCCACGTGGTCATTCTAAAATTTCATGCACGTTGTCTTATGCCATCTGTGCCACGGAAAAGATCCTTCTGACCACCCCGACATTGGACATGTAAAAGCACGGAGCCCAAGGCCGCTATAATCTCTGTGACAGCTCACTTGTGAGCTGAGGTTGGATGTCTCTGATGTGGTGACGTGGCTCTCAGGCTCGGCGCACATCCGCTCTTTCAAAACCGCAGGTATTGTGCAGGGTTCCTTTTCCCCCCCGCCACCAAGGTTCCTCTGCTGCACCACTTGCCCCAGAGACACCTGGGCCATATATTTTCATACACGTGTTGAAATTTAATCTGTCTTGTGATGACCGTCCATCACACAGGTCCAAGGCTGTGGACAGCTCTCCGCAACGAGCGCTGCGGCTGGAGCGACAAGAACCTGTTCCAGTCAAGGGTAGGTGTGCGATAACGTTGAAAATCCTGCTGGGCCGCCCTTAAGATCGGTATATGCTGAGCACATCCTTGCCTGGCACATTTCACATGAACCATTTCGTCCAGAAATGCGTCTAAAGAGCTACCGGTCTGGACTGCTCTGAGGAAAGCTCGAATCTGAGTTCACACTACCGCCGTATCGCAGAACCCGCTTCTTCCCGCTGGCTCGCGTTGCTCTGCTTCTAGCTCGGCCCTCCCCGTCAACCGTCTCAGTTGTTGACGTGCAACTACGCTGGACTTCCACCCTCCCATGCTCCACAATTGCGGCGCAGCAGCCAAATGCCATAACGCAGTACGAAGTACACACTGGCCGACACAAGCACGACTGCGGACTCTCGGGTGTATAACGAAACCACTCGAGAATGGAGGCGAGGTGAAAGAAGCCTGTGCACAACCATCCTTGCCAGTTTTTGAAGAAGCACCAAAATGATGTCAGTGCGGACGAATGCCCCTTTGTTCAGCAATGAAATTGTGGTGAACTTAGGTTCTGAACGATCTGTTGGACACTATCTGAAAACAACAGGTCCCCGCCATTGACGGTAGGAGAGATGGACACAGAAAAAAAAATGCGGACACAGGAGCCTTTCACTCCGTCAAATCCACAAGGGCCCTGACATTTCTTCAATTTATCGGTCTTCATTAGGCATGTGTGTATCGGGTCCAGCTATGCAAGTGAGGCGCATCAGCTCTCAGGGTGCATCATCTCAGGCAAGGTCAGGGCTGTGGTTGGAAGCTGTGCGCGGGTGAGCGCGGAGGAGGTGGAGTAGCTCCTAGATCACCTATGGTTACCCGGACGTCACCTAGCTTGTAAAGAAGGTTGGCGCGAATTTGAGCGGGAGAAAGGAAGATGAGGAAGAACAGTTTGCTAGTGCCCTCTCGACCAGAGGCTTGGGAAACTTCAAGGCTCCATCTCTCACATGAGAGCTTGGATGCTCCATTTCCTCCAACTGAATCCTCGCATAAGGCCCATCAAAATGAACAACAGATTAGCAGGGGCCACCCTCCCTGGATCCCCGGTATCAAACAACACTCAGCACTGTTCCTTCACCCACCCTAATAAAGAGTAAAATGCAGGAATGGAGACCTTGCGCTGAATGCTCACTCATGGAGACATTGTTTGCGTCCTGCTTCACGGGTTCCTCAAATGGTCCACGGTGTACCAACTGTCAGCGGCTGTGACAGCATAGAGTCTGCCAAGTAGCCGTAGCGGCAGATCAGTAATCAGCACGCAAGAGTGCAGAAAAGCGATTATGGTTTGAACCTAGGCAATCTTTATTTCTTACCACCTCACCAACGCTTTCATTGCAGGCACACATCCCATCACAATAGACCAATCTTAAGATCTCATAGGTGCAACCGACTACTGCCTCAACACCGATTTTTTGTATGTGTTCCGACCCAATAACTTCTGTGGTATCCAAAAACTTGACAATGGCCCGAGCGTTGCTCGCCACGCCATACAGAGGTGGTTGTCCTCTGCCCAGCAATCCAGCGTTCATATCTAAGAGTGCGACCTTCATGGCACATGTAGCTTGGTATGATACAAGTCCATGCTTACAGACAAACCGAGCATCCGGCTTTACCACAAATAATGTGGATCGTTAGTAACTTTTCATTCACAATGATTAAACAGTCATGTGATCTCCTAGATGATATGTGCCCCAAATTCGCCGAGGTCACCGATTAAGTTTCCTTGAGTCTACCTCACATTCCTCTCAAAACAGAATGGATCCTCTTGAAAACGTTTATTAAAAATGATCGATTTCTTACTAGATATTTTATTTATTCTCGTTTCCCAACAGTTCATTTATGCTGTGAGGAGAACTGACAATGAAAGACAAGCAGTGATTCATTGCAACACCGTAATTCCATTTACTCACTTATTATTCTTAGAAAGTTTTACCATTGTTCAATCGGTTATGAGTCATGTTGCTGTGAGATTATACCATAATTATCGTCTTTGCGAACAGAAATGTGAGCTTTCTAGAGGCATTTCTCTAAAATTCTCCATCAACAATTTCTTAGCTCTAGTGGCGGAGCAAGTCCTATTTTATAAATTTTTTGGGGTCATTGTTGCTTTGAAATGCTGGCAACACTATGGTCCCTAATCTAAAAATTGTTGTTTCTAACAGACATTTTATTCTTCACAATGTGTCAAAAGTTGCTCAAGAGGTCATGTTTTGAATTTCTTTGGGGCATTATTGCTGTGACATGCAGCTAAACTACAGTCATTAGAAAGAAAAATGTTGTTCTAACAGACATTTGTTCTTCACAATTGTCAAAATTGGCTCATGGGTCATGTTTTGAATTTTTGGGGCATTTTGCGTGTAAAATGCAGCTATACTACAGGTCCTACTTATAATTCAAAAGAAAAATGCTAGTTAATCTAAACAGACATTTGTTCTTCACCAAAATTGTCAAGAGTGTGACTCAGGTGATGGTTCACGTTCTAGTCAGAAACAGTAATAGTAGGACACTTGTTATACTGGACACAAATTGCAAAAGATTACTTTTTATCAAGACTCTTTAACCATAGCTACAATCTCCTGGTATTGATGACACCCACCCATTTATCACACAATTAAAAAAGAGAACAATCAGACATAACGACTCCTCATGCGTCGAGACATTCCATCCACTTTCTACACAACATATTCATCCTCTACACGAAATCTAGCACTACTAAAAAACTTGCATGTATCAAAATAGGAGGTAAAAAAATCCTTGAATTGCGTAACAAGAGGTACAGGAAGACTTGACCAGATGTAGGTTATTCAGAGCACAATTGGAGTATGGAGCACGACAGAGAACAAGTACAGAGACACCATTTCCTCCAGACACACTTATGAGTCTAAAAATGACGAAAAAGAAATGCCAATAAAGATGAACCTGGGTGTAACTCAGGAGCGTTAACCACCAGTATTTCAAGAGATGAAGCTCAATTCTGTCCACACTTCATACGGGAGGGGCCGCAACAGCGCTTACCCCAGGTCTGACATGTGTACTAGGAAGGCTGGAGGTCTAGCTCACACTTCCACACTCTGCTTCAGCACGACTGTTTTTCGTTGCCGGGCGACATAAGGGAGGGCATTTTTACCCCTGTGATAAATAAGATTGATCAACGCTAGACCTGGGCGATCGTCACCAGCACCCACTTGTACACTTTCCGCGGCGCTGTCAGCTGGACCTCCGTGTTAACAGATGGCTGAACGGCAGCACTGGCTCTCACCTGTTCTAGGGAGCAATCAGGAGAGCTTCAAATTTCTCTCGTAAAATCTGGTTTAACAAGGTTAATTACAGTGCAGGTTAAGTAGTGTCCAAAAAGGGCTCCAGGCATGACACAAATTGCACAATTTGACAGGCCTACTAAAATTTACTGGGCTGGAGTCACTATGGGGCTTGGTCGCATCATTTGATCTCCAGGGAAGTCCCCTGGCCCTAATCACGTGAAAAGAGGATATGTAGGAAACAAATGAAACCATTGAATTGATTGGCTGCAATCACTCTCGTATGAGCCAGGAGGGCAATGTCTTCTCACTAAGAATTGTTTCTTTGAGGGATGATTAGGACATTTTTATTACTATATGGGGTGTGCAATGAATTAACACATCTACACCGTTTAAAAATACCCTTTAAAAGGGAGGAGGGGGGTGTATGATGGATGTTAACACAGCTTATTTTAAAATTATAATAATTTATAGAACTAGAAATAAAACTTAACCTAAGATAATATTCCTGTAAAACACACTAGTCAGTTACCAAAAAATACATCTAAATGACAGGTCACTGTACAAAATAGCACTATGAGCCAACTTTGTGATCGTGTTGTCAAACAGGTTTGGGGGTCATGCTGCGATTCTCAGGACAGGGATAATCAATGTCTCATTTTCAAGTAAAATATGGTTTCAATAATACTCGCCATCCTGGCTCGTTTTTTAATATTGTGGGTGATGCAGTGTTTAAGGGTCAGGCTGCGTGTGCAACGACAGGATAGAGCGATGGTCAGATGTCTTTTTATTTCTGTGGCTATTTATAAACCTAAGTTATGGAGGGTTCGTTTATTTTTTTTTTTTTTCCATAAGATTGTAGCCCGCTTATCCTATTTGACTGTTTGTGGATGTTAATTCCAGCTTCTCCATCCCTGTTTGGGTGCAAGAATGAGGTGTTGTTCCTCTCCCATAGACTTTAATGGTCATCGGTGATAATCTATTATCGACTATCGGAAATCTTATTGATAATTGCCGATATCGACTATCGACCCGTTGACGATAGTCAACGTAATCGCTCATCACTAGTCTTGATTTTACAGGTGCAGGAGTGGTGTGAGGTTTGGTATTGGTCCCAGTGGATACAGAGCAGTGATCAGGTTCCTTTACATAAAAGGCCGCCCACCAAAGGAGACGTTCAATGAGATAAGAGAGGTTTATGGTGATGATTCCCCATCATATGATGGAGTCAAGAACTGGCATCGTCAATTCAAATGTGGTCGGACTTCGGTGCACACAGCTACCGTTCCAGATCGACCCCACTCTGCTATTGCATAAGGTACCTTCTCGCTGGGTTCCCTGGCTGCGCACAGCTTTCCAGAAGCAGGAACAAGTCAAATGCTCTAAGTCTCTATTGACGATGTGCCAACAGACTGATCATACAGGATGAAAGCTGGGCCCATCACTATGATCTCGAGACTAAAGTCCAGTCAATGCAATGGAAGCATCATGACTCCCTGCCTCCAAAGAAGGCATGTGCCCAACCTTTCGGCAGGCAAGGTCATGCTCACAGTATTTTGGGGCCAGCACGGAGTAGTATTGATGGATGTCCTAGCAAAGGGCACCATGATCACTGGGACATACTATGCTTCAATGCTGCGGGAATTGCGGGAGGCCATCAAAACCAAGAGACGGGGTATGCTCACCAAAGGTGTCCACCTTCTGCAAGACAATGCACCAGTTCACAACTCACATGTTGCCAAAATCATAGCTCCTGTGGCTTTGGAATTATACTGCATCCTCCTTATTCCCCCGACCTCGCACCATCGTCTTCCACCTCTTTACAACAATGAAGTTATTTTTGAAGGGCAAGCATTTTCCAGATGATGAGACTCTGATTTCCGAAATCACAAAGTAGCTTTAGGAGCAACCTCTCGACTTCTACAAGCGAGGTGTTTACAGTTGTTTAAAGGGACCCTGTCACATAGGTTGTGCCCCCCTTGCTCAGGGCAGCACAAGCTAGAGTCAGACCTGCTGTTTCCAGCACTGTGCCCCTTATTCTGTAAGATGCTGGAGTTTTAGATTATTTACCCCTCAAATCTTACTCATGAGTAGGTGTTAGCTCCACCCACCAAAGGCTAGCTCCACGCACTGACAGTTATTTACATGTTTCTACCTATTCAAAGTAATAGGTTTGTCAGTTGAGGTGGGCGGGGCTAGCCTCAGGTGGGCAGGGTTTGAAAAAAACTGACACTCTGAAGGACTCTTCGAATGACTCTTCTGGCTGAAAACTGCAGATTTGAGCATTAAATACATGAAAACTCCAGCATCTTACAGAATAAGGGACACAGCGCTGGAAACAGCAGGTCTGACACTAGCTTGTGCTGCCCTCAGCCAGGGGGGCAAAAACTGTGTGACAGGTTCTCTTTAAAGAGATGGGAGACATGTGTGTCCCTAGGTGGCAGCTATGTAGAGAAGGACTAATAACTGTGCCAACTTTCACTGCTCTCAGTCCACAGGAAATGGGTCAGGGGAAATCTTTAACCCCTTAACGACCTTGGGCATATCAGTACGTTCCAGGGCCGCTAAGGGGCTTTGCAGGGGGATCGCTCCGCGACCCCCCCGCACAGCCACCGGGTGTTAGCGGAAAATCGCCGCTAACACCCGGCAGTAACAGCGCCGGAGGGTGGCTCTGCCCGCTGGCGCTGTTTTACCCATCAGGCGCCGCGGCAAAGATGGCCGCGGTGCCTGAATTAACGCCGATCGGTGCCGCGCACCGATCGGTGTGGTGATCGGCATAAGCGCAGCTATGCTGCGCCGATCCGATCACCGGGCATTGTGGTGGGGAGCCTTGTGAAGGCTCCCGTCACTTACCCTGGCCGGTTTGCCCCACTTCCGTCCGCAGACAGGAAGTGGGGAAACCGCCATCTTTGTACACCCTAATGCATTGCCTATGCAATGCATTAGGTTGTATTAACAATCGCGTCACCTAGTGGTCAAATACCACAGGTGGCCTCAATGTTACAGTAAAAAAAATAAATAAAAAAAATTTTAAAGTACAAAAAAAAAAGTATTAAAAGTTCAAATCACCCCCCTTTCCCCATTTTACAAATAAAATCATTAAAATAATAAAAAAGTTACACATATTTGGTATCGCCGTGTCCGAAAAAGTCTGATCTATAAAAATATAACATCATTTATCCCGTACACTGAACACCGTAAAAAATTCCAAACGCCAAAATTGCGTTTTTTGGTCATTTTACATCACTCAAAAAATGGACTAAAAATGATCAAAAAAGTCGCATGCATTCCAAACTGCTAGCGATAAAAAGTACACTTCAGCCCGCAAAAAATGCCCCCTCACTGACGTCCGTAGGTGTTAGTACAAAAAAGTTATTGGTCGCACAAAATGGCGCCGTGGCGCAAATGTCAAAAATAGAAAATGTTTGGAATTTTTTTACGGTACCAAAACATAACCTACATGTTTGCTATTGCCGGATGCGTAACAACCTGAAGAATACAGATAACACATTACATTTACCGAAGATTTAACGCCGTAAAAGCAAAACCCCCGCAAACATGGTGAAAATACATTTTTTTTCACAATATGTCCCACTTGGAATTTTTTTGCGGTTTCCCAGTATATTCTATAATATAGTGAATAACACCATTAGAAAGTACATCTTGTCCCTCAAAATAAAAGCCCTCATGTGTCTATGTAGGTGGAAAAATAAAGAAGTTATGGCTTTCAGAAGGCGAGGAGGTAAAAACCAACGCGCCACCAAAAAAAAAACGCTGGTCCTTAAGGGGTTAATGAACGCCCCTCATAGAAAGGAAAGGAAGCCTCTATAATTTTAATATTTTACTAGTATCGCTTACCTTTGTGATGTTGACGAGGAGATTTATTTCTTAAAAAAAAAAAAAAGTTATACCATTAATAAATCTGAATATTTCTCTTCCATTCCTTATTGCTTTCAAATAACGTTAAAAAAGGACTGACAAATCAATTCATAAAGCTGTTTATAAATGCCCATAGTTCGGACGAAGAACACTGCGAAACGCGCGTTGGGGCGCATGGCTTTCCTTCTCCCACCGGCCTAACGTAAGGTTTTTATAGTTCTGTCACGATTTCCTCACAAGGTTGGTATTTATGATTTATGTACTTATTATACTATTTATATTATTATAGATATTTTTGTTTGCATGGGGATACCCTTCCTATGTTTGGATCTATTGTTATTTGCGTGTGGGAAGTTTAAGGAACTCATGCTTTTTGTGTAGTTCCATTGTCATTTTAACAATGTATTATTGATTCTTTAATAAAGTATATTTTATATTATTGGTGTTTTGAGATTTCCTTTTGAATAGGTGTTTTACCCTGTACAAGCCCTACTTGACCTGTCACACCCTAGTGCCTAACCCCAGAAAGGGCATCCCCGTCCGGAACCTATCCCTTTCACACTCTCTATGAATTTTGTGTTTATAAGTTGAAAGACTTTCTCACTTTCATTAAGAAAGCAGCTTTCCCAAACCTCAGTGCATTGCTTAAGGTATGTGCTTGTAAGATATACAATCGCAGCTGGCCATGTGATTGCTATGTGGCCTGGCCCTGAACTGTTTGCCATAACACTGACATAGTTGGCTACCTTTAGTCACCTCTAGGGGGAGCTCACTGCATACAGATATATACAGCTCTGAATCATATTATACTTTGCATAGAGTATTTCATCCTGACACCTGTGATGGAGACACTGCTTTGCAGCTCTCAAGTGAAGCCTTAGTCTGTGCAGGTTTTAAACCTAAATGGCAATCGTTCTATTCACTGAGAGCAAGCAGAGAACTTTATTTCCATTAGACTGGATAGGAAATCTCCATGATGCACATACCTGCATTGTTTCATTATACAGATGCCCGACGTGAAGGATATCACAACACTGATGACTAGAAGTAAAATTGCAGTCACGATTGTCAGCAGGGTCCTGGTCGACATTGTGGATGCAGGAACAGAAACCTCTTCTTCCATTGGGACAAAAGAGAAAAATACTATTCTATTACAGATGACAGTGATAGAGGGACTGAGATCCAGAGGGCAGTACGGGGACTACAGCTTTAGAGGAGACAAGAGGGTAAGCACTGCTGGGGCAGAAACTGAGTGAATACCACCATTAGTGCCCTACAGGGGCAGGGGCTGGCTCATACCTCCCTGAGAGTGTTGCTGTAATGGGGCCCTGTTTGGTTTCACACAGGTTTAACTGAATACGTCAGGTGATTTAGAAGTATGTGCTGGCCTGTAAAGTATGGATAGGGGCTGGCCCCATTCACTTCTATCATCCCCAGCACGTAAATGCTGGGAAGAAGTAACGTCACTTCTTTCACCCGGAGTTCAAAACGCGTTGGAAAAAAGACAGAGGTAATTCACAGCTCTCTTGTCCCTTTCTAGCTTTGAGAAATATAGATATAAATATATATATATATATATTATATATATATAATATTATATAATATTTATATACTGCCGAATAATTCTAATAATAAATTTACTGGGAAGATTGGTTTTAACAAAAATACTCCTTTCTGAAGTTTCCCTTTAACATAGAACATTGATGTTGAACAGGGCATTAGATGCGAAGTTAGGCTATGTTCACTTGGCGTAAGTGCGGTACGTACGGTACGGCCGCAATTACGCCGGGTGATTCGGGAGCGCGTACGCCCGAGGCTCAGGGGGTCGGCAGCCCGCCGGCCCCATTGACATGCATTACTTGCGGCGCGTATTCGTTGCAAGTAATTAACATGTCGCTTATCTCCCCGTGCGTACAGTACGATGGTATTGTACGAGCAGGGAGAGGATGCGTAATCCATAATTCTCTATGAGAACTGTGGATTACTGTAATTCCGGCGCGCATCTCTCTCGTATTAGAGCGCAAATACGATGCGAAATGCGTGCCGAAATTCCCCCGTGTAAACATAGCCTTAGGCCACAATGGGAGCGTTGTGTTGCTGGGCTGGTAAGTTAACCCCAAAAATCCCTTACACAACCCTTTCCCTAAGCGTGCGGCCACACGGCTTAGAGAAAATACAGGCTTTAATCAGAATCCGACCAGTATTCTATTGTTTCTTGAACATTTTCTGGCTGTAGTTTTCAGACCCTTGACCCCAGGGCAACGCTGAGTCTGCGCGTCCTGCCCTCCCAATTTTCATTCCACTTTTCCTTGATCCCCACCTCCCTGCTGAAGCCCCCCAGTGATGAGACGACACACCTGCTTGTATTAAATTGGCCACAGCAGCCGTTTTATTAACAAACATACACATAAATATAACACAAACCAGTATAAATATCATATAAATCTGTAAACCAGTATATAAATATATATATGTAAATAAATATACCTCCACGTATAAAATAATCCACCTCTGCCCGTGCCTCTCCATGTACATATATATATCTATATACAACTACATAATAATAACCCGAATAACCACTTTATAACCACAGTACCAAACATGGAGCTGAGGTCCTTGGAGCCCCACAAACCGACCCGGCGACCAAAATCCCCGAAGGGACAAAACCACCATTTTGCCCCCAGCCGTACTCCACTGGCTCGGAGGCCCAAAAGGGATACTCTATGGCTCCTCTATTTTGCTCCCCAGGGATAACACCCCGAAAGAGCCCACCTTCGCCGGGCCGTCCAAGTTACCCAAACTCTGAGGGAATCCTACCCCGAAGGACTCCCTCACCAATTTTCTCCACCACTCCAAGAACCTCGACCGCCACCGCGAGCATGCCATGACCCCTCATGCACGCGAGACCCCCACCAAACCGAGAGCCCTCTCAATACCCTCCTGAAGACCGAGGGCCCATAAGTCCAATCCAACCGCCGTCAGATGAACCCCCATCCGCTCTCCAAAAATTCCCCACTCCCGCTTCCAATTCGAGGTGGCGCACAAACACCCCCCCCATTACGTGCCACAAATCCTGCCACTGACCTGTTGGCCTTTACCCGAGCCTTATTCAGGCTATCCACCGACCTGGCCCCCCGCCAACGATGCCGGAACACCATGTCCGACCACACAATGACCAGCCCGGGGACAGACGACCACAACCGTAACAGGTCATATTTAATGTTCTTTACCAACTCCCGAGAAGTAAGGGAGCCCAAGTCATTACCCCCGGCATGCAACACCAGAACATCCGCGGGTCTATCCAATGCCGCATACCGCAAAAATTCCGGAACCACCCCAGCCACCTCATACCACGCCGTCCTATCCACCGAATCACTGCCACATCGCGCGAAAAGCCGAGCTGCCGCCCCTCCGGTCGGACGTCCGCTCTCTCCGCGCCCCAGTGGACATAGGAATGTCCCAGGATCCAGACCAGGCAAGGCGACCGAGCTACAAAAGAAACAGAAACACAAAAACGTGACGGCAAAAAACTCAGGCACTAACCGGACCAACAGCCCCGCCACCCCTATGACCTTCCCCCGACAACCAACTGGGGGCGCACATATATCCTGAACCGGTCCGACTCCCATCGTCCGATCCTCCGGACCAACTCAGGGCGAAGACCCCACCCCGCCGCCTCTGTTGCCGCTCCTATCCGAAAAGAGTGCGGGGCGAACTCACCGGGCTCCAGACCCAATGCCCCCAAACAGCGCCTGAACACCGCCGCGAATTGATATCGGGACAGAAAGGAACCATCCTGGTGCACCAATAGGGGCCCACACACCGCTCTGCACAAACCGAAATGCCCGCAAGCGAGCCAGCGGGCACATGAGAGCTCCGTGAATCCCCCTCAACCGCACCTGTCGGCCCCTCCCCTCCTGATCCGTCTTTGAACGTCGGATCCAAAACACCACCGCACCATCATGCTCCCACACGTCCGCGGCCTGCAGGCCACCCCCTCTCCCACGACTCGGGGAAACCAACTCCCCCACTCTCAACGCCCCAAAAAAGGCTAACGAGAAGGCCAGGCGAAATAAAGCCACCTCGTACTCCGAGGCCGCCACTGACGCACACCTCCCTAAACGTTCCAACACGCGAACCACACTGCCGACGCAAATCCTGGCCCCCCTCCCACGCCCATAACCGCGCAAGGCCCGGGAAATAACAAAATCCTTTGTCAGATCCCTCCTCCTTCTCCACTTAAAACCAAATGCTAAGCCCGCCATAAATCTGCGTACCTTAGCCACCGACCAGCCAAGCCCCTCCAAGTGAACCATCAGGCACAACAGTGCCCCTACCTCATCCTCCTCCGCCGACACCGGACCAAAACCCGCCAGCCATTCTGACCACATCTCCCAGGCCCTACCATAGGCCAACCAGGTCCCACCTGACAGGGAAGCCCGGATGACATGGTCTGCGACTCGGATGCCGCGCTCCAAAGGTGACTGGGGCATTTCTCTCCCTCCTCCGCCGCCGATGGCGCCAGCTTCCTGAACCGCTCCCAACTGCAAACCGAGAAAGAGAATCAGCCACCACATTCTGCCACCCCGGAACGTGGCTCCGCCACCACCCACGAATCAATTCTAAGCACCGCAGAACCAACAACGGAGCAACCGAACCACCGGAGGCGAAGATGCAGACAAATTGTTGATGGCCTGCACCACTCCCAAGTTGTCACAATGGAACCGCACCTTCTGATCCCTAACCCGATCCCCCCATAGCTCAACTGCCACCACTATGGGAAAGAGTTCCAGGAACGCCAAATTGCGTACCAAAGGAGAATCCGTCCACTCCGCCGGCCACGGATCCGCACACCAGCTGTCCCCGCAAATGGCCCCGAAGCCCGTGCTGCCTGCCGCATCAGTAAAGATGTCCACCTCCCGATTGGAGACCTCCCTGCCCAGTATGAGGGACCTCCCGTTATACTTTTCCAAAAAAGACCCCCACACTGCCAGGTCCTCCCTGTGTTCCCGGTTCAAACGCACAAAGTGGTGTGGCTTCTCAATCCCCGCCGTAGCCCTCGCCAACCGCCTACAAAAAACCCTTCCCATGGGCAGAATCCTGCAAGCAAAATTCAGTTTGCCAAGCAAGGACTGCAACTCCCGCAACGGTATTTTTTTCAACCGGCCCACCCTCTGCACTTCCTTTTTCAACGCCCCCAATTTATCCTCCGGCAACCTACACTCCATAGCCACGGAATCAATACAAATACCCAAAAAACTCAAACAAGACACCGGGCCTTCCGTCTTCCCTTCAGCCAGCGGAACCCCAAACCGCTCTGCCACCCAATACAACGCCTGTAGCAGTGACCCGCAAATTGGGGAACCAGCGGGCCCCACACACAGAAAATCATCCAAATAATGAATGATTGAGTCCAAACCCGCACACATCCCTACTGCCCATTCCAAAAAAGAACTAAACGCCTCAAAATAGGCGCAGGACAAGGAACAACCCATTGGGAGGCACCTATCCACATAAAAACTGTCCCTCCCAAGAACACCCCACAAAACGCAACGCTCTCCGCATGCACCGGAAGTAACCGGAAAGCCGATTCGATGTCGGCCTTTCGCCATCAAGGAACCGCCCCAAAACGCTGCACCAGGGCCACCGCCTCGTCAAATGATGTATACACCACCGAACACAACTCCGGTGCTATGCCATCATTGACCGAGCTCTCCTTGGGGAGAGACAAGTGGTGGATGAGCCGAAATTTATTCGGCTCCTTCTTCGGAACCACCCCCAGCGGTGAAACCACCAAATCCGGAAAAGGTGGCCCCGCAAAAGGACCCGACATCCGACCCAGTGCCAGCTCTTTCCCCAATTTCTCTGTCACTACGGCCGTGTGCTCATGTGCCGACCGTAGGTTTTTGACCGAAAAAGGCACCTGATGCACCGGGGGGGGGGGATCTTAAAACCTTCCGCAAAACCCTCCCGCAACAATTCTGCCGTCGCCCGATCACTAAACCTGGCCAGGAACGGCTCCATCTCTCGGAGTTTCACCGGTGTCGCCCCCTTGGCTACCACCGGCCCCGCCCCTCCCCCGCCCCTTTTTAAAACACCAGGTAACAGGGTGCGAGGTCGCCCTACAAAAAGAGCAGATGTGTTTGAACTTACATCCTGCCCCATATTTACACTGGCCGCTATTGAACTGCCAGCAAGCTCCTTTCTGCCCACCAGCTTGGGCCCCGCCCCCCTGCTCCTCGCCATTACCCCCTTGGCCGGCCGCACCGGCCCCCCCCCCGGAAACGGCCAACCGAACTTCGTCGGTGCCATGACTTTCAACCAAAGGCTATGTCCTTTGGTCCCACCGAATGGACGGGCGGACGCCTTACGCTGGCGAAAACTGCTCATCATAGCGCCACCACGGCAACCCCATAAGCCCGATGCGCCTCCCCGATCACATCCAAGTAACAAAACAGCGCCGAACAATTTTCCGGCGCTTTTTCCCCAATCACACTTGCCAATATGGCAAATGCTTGCAGCCAATTAGTAAACGTCTGAGGGATCAGACGCCACCGCCGCTTTTCCTCTTCCTCCTTCTACTCTCCCCTTCTTCCCCTTGTCTAGATTAAATTTTTCCAGCGGCAGAAGGGAAAAGATTTCAACGTATTCATCTTTCCATTATCTTCTCCCGCACCTCCGCTTCAAATGAGCCCCCAGGGGCCCTTCAAAGCAGACTAGACTTCCCCTTTCGCCTTGTCATCTAAAGCACGGTGTCCTGCTGCTCCTTCTCGGTCTGCACAGACACCGTGGACCCCGCCCTACTCGCCCTTGCTCCGGCACGCCACTGCCGGAACTCCCACCAAGGCCTCCCTTCCACTTGTTGTTGGGAAACCACGCACTAATCGGGGCCGGGACCCACCGCCCTGCCCCCCATTCTCCAGCCGCGCCAATAACGCCCGGACCGCATCTGCCAAACCCCGCCCTCCCGGGTTCCCTGCTGCCTCCCCCCTCGCACGGCACCCCTGACCCTGGGTAAACCCTGCGCTCCCTACACTACCACCCGGGGACCGCAACATAGGGGGAAACGAAACACGACAAAGGACATGTACTCACCAGGCTGCGTGGGGCTGTGGACCCACCAGCCGTTCCCCTGGGTTCGCAAGAGACGTCCCTCGACAATCTGGATCCACCGCTGGTGTCCGGCAGCCCGGGTCAAGGCCGTCAAACCCCAACCGGGGGAGGCCGACCTGCGCAGGCCGCGGGTCTTGAGGCGACGAACTCCACGCCTCCGCCGATGTCCTGGATGCTCCTCGACGACCGCCGCTGGGGCCGGCAGCCTGCCGCCCGCTGGGCCCTTCCGGCCCACCGACTCCCTCGTCGTCCTCACCGCGACTCCCGACCGTCCCTCCGACGCCGGGTGACCCCCTGACCGGAGCATCGCCAGCAGGGGCCACCGCTACCACGGACCGGATCGCCGATGAAGGGGCGACAGCTGGACCTGCACCGGACTGGTGAACCGGCCCACTGTCCCCCGCAGAGCCCGCCGGCCCACTCGGATGCCTCCCGGGCCGAGAAGACCGCCCCGAAGACACAGGGCGATTCCCCTGACCCGGAGGGTCCCTGGAAGGGCTCCCCCGGCGACGACGGGCCCTCGGAGTGTAATCAGGGCTCAGGCGCTGCGGAGGCCTGGCCCTGCGTCTGAGGCTGCTCCTGATGGCGGCCGGCGGTTCCGTAGCTGCGGCCCCTGTGCCGCTAACCACTGCCTGCACCGCATCCTGCAGCCATGCTGCGCCCCTGGATGCGGCTAGCCGCCGCAGCTCCTCGAACTGGCGATCCCCGTCCGCCATCTCTTATCTCCTGCTCGTTGCCGTAAAGGGGGGGGGGGAACGCGGCGCGCAGCACGGGCTCCTCACTGCCTCACATGTGCTGCGCTGACTGCTTTCCCGGGCAGAGAGGCGGCCTTAAATACCGCCCCTCCCTGCGCCGGGACTCCTCCCCCGGCAGCTGCGTCATCATGACGCGCTCCGGCCGCGTCACCGCGACCCGCTCCGGCCGCGCCCAGCGTGCCGGGTCATGCCGCGCCTCCCCTCATGGGGGCGTGGCCCCGGTCCGGCGCGCTGCCTTAACATTGAACAATACATTTTCCACCATAAAAACAGGCTGAAGACTGTACATGTTCCCAGTTTTTTAGACGGTTTTGGATTTGAAATCTGACTGTCAGAAAATCGGAGCTGTGTAGACTACGGCTCGGACTTTCTATTAAAGGGGTTTTGCCACGATGTAATGTTGACGTGGGATCCTCCAAAATGGGTATTTAATCACTTTTCTAAATATATGTGATTACAAAAATTGCAGTCTGAGAGAGCTACAGGCTGCCTTACCTGCCCTTAGTTACTTAACCCCTTACTGACATTTGTCGTACTCATACGTCAATGTCGGGTAGGGGTTCCCGCAAATTGGCATATGAGTACATCAAGCGGATCTTGCGCGCTCACAAGCGGAGCGCGCAAGATCGCGGCATGGAACCGGCGGCATATTAGCGCTGGCATCATGCCGCATCCCCCACGGCTGGAGTGAGCTCCTGCCGCCCGTGATCACGGCGCAGTAACGGCGCTTCAGCGCCGGTACTGGTCTCCTACCGGACAGCCCGGACGCTGACTGACAGCATCCGGGTTATCGGGTGACGCATTGTGGGCCGCGTGACAGACAGTTGTCATGGAGACCAGCATACAGCTATAAGCTGTATGCTGATCTCCTATTGCATGAACGATCTGACGATCGTTCATGCAATTCCCCCCTGGGGAAAAGTGTAAAAAGTGTAAAAAAGTAAAACACAAACACAAAAAATAAAATAAAAACACGTACACCGCCCTTTTCCCCTTTACAAACGCCAATCGCCCCAAAAAAGATCAAAAATAAATAAAGTACCCATATTTGGTATCGCCGCGTGCGTAACGACCCACCCTTTAAATCTGTATTGTTATTTAACCCGTCCGGTTAACTCCGAAAAAAAAAAAAAAAAAAAAAAACAATCACAGAATTGCGATTTTTGTTCATCCTGCAGCACATAAAATGGAGTAAAAAGTCATCAAAAACTCATATCAACATCAAAGTGATGCCAATTAAAATGTCAGTTCATCCCGCAAAAAAAAAGTCCTTACACAGCTCTGTATACGGGAAAATTTAAAAGTTATGGCTATTAGAAGATAGCGATGCATAAATATTGTTTTACACAATAAAAAACACTTTTTTTCTCAAAAAATTGTGCTTTCAAATAAAAAAACTCCATAACTTGGGTATCTCCGTATTCGTCTCAACACACAGAGTAAAACTAACTTGTCACGGTTACTGCACGGTGAACGCTATTAAAAATAAAAATTATATACACTGCTAGGATTGCAGTATTTTCTCCACCCTGCCTTCCAAAAAACGGATTTAAAAGCGATCATAAAGTCTTGTCCCCCAAAAATGTTACCAATAAAAACGTCAACTCATCCCGCAAAAAAAGTCCCTATACAGATCCATAAACAGAAAAATAAAAAAGTTATGGCTCTCAGACCGCGATGATGCAAAAACGTGTTTTCCTTTTCAAAGAAAAGTGTTTTTATTGTGTAAAAGCAGTAAAACATTAAAAAATATACAAATGTGGTATCGCTGTAATCGTATCAACCTGCTGAGTAAAACTAGCATGTCATTTATACTGCACAGTGACCGCTGTAAAAAAAAAAAAAAAAAAAACACTACCAGGATTGCTGTATTTTGTACAAAATGCCACACAAAAACCTTAATAAAAAGTGATCAAAGCATCACATGCCCCCCGTAAAGGTATCAATAAAAACATCAACTCATCTTGTAAAAAACAAGCCCACAAGCAGCTCCATATGCAAAAAATTAAGAAAGCTATTTCTGAAATGTTTTTGTGTGCAGAAACATACGTTATACTTGGTGTACATTGATTTTAACCTATATGGGAAGGACGGGGTCCTCCATTTTGGGTTTCTGTCCCCGCCCACTCTCACTGGCTGTCATCAGAAGGGCAGCTTGCAGGTTGGGTGTTTTTTATTTTTTCTCTCTGAATAATGGAGGTCGGTTGATCCAGCGAGAGGCCTGATTGGCTCGATTGAGAGGTAAAGATAGGATAGGACTGCCCGATTTTGAGATCACGTTGAAAGTCGTGGGCAGCTTAAACATCTTTTGATCAAAATATGTGAACCGAGAGTCTCAAAGTTTTTTCATCTATTCTCACTATAGCTCAGGGGTGTCAAACTGCTGTTGGAAAACTACAACTCCCATCATGCCCACTGTTATAGATTATACAAATGTGTGATGGGATTGTAGTTTCCCAACAGCTGGAGGGCCGCAGTTTGACACCAGTGCTATAGCTCATACCTCAGTACTGTCACATTTTCGCCCTTCAGGAGAGTAGCCAGCTCATACCTCTCATACTCCTTTCTTGCCCTGTCACATCTGCCCTGGTCCCAATATTGCCTTAAAGGTAAACTGACATACTCTAGCCTCCACCAGTGTCGCCCTGCATTGTGCCACTCAGTCTATCACCCTGTACTCACCAGTGTCTTTCTTATTTTCGGCTGGCGGGGCCGATGTGGGGGGTCCCAGGTAATACTCAGCGCTGAGATCATGGAACCCTTGCACGTTACATCTCCACAGGCCGGTGTTGTTTTTCCTGCTGTCCAATGGGTACCATATTTTGCGGCCCGTTATCTGGCTGAATTTGACCACTTTTCCGTTCCTTGTAAGGGTGAAGGTGTAATTATGCCGGGAGGGGTCTTTCCTGTCCAGACAGAGGTGACACTGCAGGGAGCTATGTGTCTTACGTCCACTAAATAGGGAGAGGGAGAGAGAACGGTGCATGGAGCAACCTGAGGAGACGAAGAAAAGAATTAGATAGAGGAAGCCCTGGAAATGGTGAAGAATTTAAAGAGACATCTGCATCAGAAAGAAAAAAAATTGTGAAAACCAATTTTCTTAGAAAGCTATTTAAAAAAAAATAATATGGGTAATGTTTTTTATTTTTAGATTTTTTAGTTTATTTCTGCAATCCTAAGCAAATCGAAATTTCATATAAAATCTTGTCCTTCTAGCTGTGTTAAAGAGATAAAACTCCTGAATGACAGGGCAGATTTGTCTCACTTTACTGCAGCTGCTGATTATTTCCGTGTAGTCTCATTCCAAATAGTAATGTAATGTAATGTAGTACTGACATGCAAATAGTAAGTAATGACCTAACCATCCCTCTGTTGTTCTCTGGATAGATAAGACTAGATTGAAAGGGTAATGACTAGAGAAATACATGAAAGGTTAATGGGTTCATCTTTTTCTGCACTGGGGGAGTGTCCAATTTTCTTCACACTTATCCTGCTGATAACGCTTACACCTCTCAGTCCCTGAGTGGACCTGAAAGAGAACCGTCAAAAAATCTACACCAGGGGTTTTCAAACTGCGGCCCTCCAGCTGTTGGGAAACTTCAACTCCCCTCACGCCCACTGTCACAGATTATATAAATGCATGATGGGAGTTGTAGTTTCCCAACAGCTGGAGGGCCGCAATTTGAAGACCCCTGATCTACACTGATGGAGCTCACAGAGGGGAAGTCAGGGAGACAAACCAGTAATTCACGTACATATGGGAACTTTAAAAAATTGAATTGAAAAAAATCAACCACCCGATTTAAAAAAAAAAAAACTCCATATAATAGTTGCATATTGCTTGTCAATATGTAAAAGAAATTTTTTTGGGTTGTGGTATGTTAGAAAGTTGTGAACTTACCATTATATAGTGATTAAGCTTCAGAGCATTGACACCTCAGACCAGAGCCGTCTTAACAGTATTATGGGCTTCCGGGCATAACACTGCAGTAGACCCTGACCAAATACATGACATCACACTAGGCCATGACTCTAGCCACCCCCAAGCACACTCATATTATCACGCCACTTACTGTATGTCTGGACACTGGCAGCCTACAGCCTACAAGACTAATTGGCAGAGCAGGGAGCCTTTGGCTCCCTACCGCACCAGGGTTTTTAACTGTTTGCACATCCTAACCCAAACAGTTAAATAAGCAAAGCCAACTAAGGGATCCAAGGTCTATTTTTTTGTATTCCTAGGACATACATAAACCACCTGGGGCCCCAATGCTTGTGGGGCCCCCGGGCAACTGCTTAGCGTGCCCAATGGAAAAGATGGCCCTGCCTCAGACATCTGCTTAACACCAGCAGCAGTAGCCACTAAAGGTGCCCGTACACACATGAGCAAGTTGGCCAAACCCACCCAATTTGAGCAGGGCTGTCTATCTTATGTGTGTGGTGGGGCCTTCTCTCCCCTGATAGATGATATTGGGGGAAAGAAGGATCGGGCTTGTTAAATTTCGAAACCCAAACCTTCTATTCTTCAAAGGAGAAGCCACCAGAAGTGTCTACTAGGGGCCTAATCCTGTCCCTCATTGAGAACATGTCCATGCTTGGCTGGATCGGGTGTGAAGAGCTCAATGTTTGTTCTTGTACCCTCTTCATTGTAAAGTGCTGGGGATATGTTGGCGATATAAAAATAAAGGTTATTATAATAATGTATCCTGTAATAATATTGGGGCTGGTACACAATAGTTAGAATGGTTTCTTGTATGGAGAACCATCCACAGATCACATTTCCATTATCATAGTCTTAGAACATAGAGTAGATATAATAATAGTACATGTATATTGTGCCGTCTACCTCACCTTCCACGCCACAGGTCACGACAAGACCAAGTGCCCAGATGACCCGAATGTCCATCACGTCCGGTAGCGATGCTCGGTTCCTCAGCTTCTGTGTTTTTGGTCTGTTTATTAGTGTCTCTCCCTTGCTTTTGGATCACACCAGTCACTGTGTACTGGTTACTACCTGTGTGCCCCTCACTGACTCAATCAGTACTATACCACCAAACTATATGTATAAGATCTATCTAACCATGCCCATGCCTATACAACCTGGGTGCCAGCTGTTGGGTCCATTACAACCTTTCCTAAAACTATTTAATTACCTTAGTGTCAGTAACTGTCTATACAATCTCTGTGCCAGTCTGTACCACCTGTGCATATCACCTGTGCACCAGTCACTGTGTCTATACCACCTGACTCAACATTAGTGGGTTTATGCAAACCATGTGCCAGTCTCTTTTTCTATACTACCTACATACCAGTCTCTGTGACTATATAATCTGTGCACCAGTCTGTGGCTATATAATCTGTGCACCAGTCTCTGTGTCTATACTACCTGTGCACTAGCCTCTGTGGCTATACTATCTGTGCACCAGTCTTGGTGTCTGAAGCACCTGTGAACCAGTCGCTGTCTAAAGCACCTGTGCACCAGTCTCTCTGTCTACAGCACCTGTGCACTAGTCACTGTGTCTATTCTACCTGTGCACCAGTTTCTGTCTATACTACTTGTGCACCAGTCTGTCTATAGAACCTGTGCATCAGTTTCTGTGTCTATACCACCTGTGCACCAATCTCTCTGTCTATAGCACCTGTGCATCAGTTTCTCTGTCTATAGCACCTGTGCATCAGTTTCTCTGTCTATAGCACCTGTGCATCAGTTTCTGTGTCTATACCACCTATGCACCAATCTCTGTCTATACTACCTGTGCACCAGTCTCTCTGTCTATACAATCTGTGCACCCGTCTCTGTGCCTATACCACCTGTGCGCCAGTCTGTGTCTATATCCCCTGTGCGCCAGTCTGTGTCTATATCCCCTGTGCGCCAGTCTGAGTCTATATCCCCTGTGCGCCAGTCTATGTTTATATCCCTTGTGCGCCAGTCTGAGTCTATATCACCTTTGCGCCAGTCTGTGTCTATATCCCCTGTGCGCCAGTCTAAGTCTATATCACCTGTGCGCCAGTCTGAGTCTATATCCCCTGTGTGCCAGTCTCTGTCTATATCCCCTGTGCGCCAGTCTATGTCTATATCCCCTGTGCGCCAGTCTGAGTCTATATCACCTGTGCGCCAGTCTGTGTCTATATCCCTTGTGCGCCAGTCTATGTTTATATCCCTAGTGCGCCAGTCTCTGTTTCTAGCCCCTGTGCGCCAGTCTAAGTCTATATCCTCTGTGCGCCAGTCTGTGTCTATATCACCTGTGCGCCAGTCTGAGTCTATATCACCTGTGAGCCAGTCTGAGTCTATATCACCTGTGCGCCAGTCTGAGTCTATATCACCTGTGCGCCAGTCTGAGTCTATATCACCTGTTCGCCAGTCTGAGTCTATATCACCTGCCAGTCTGAGTCTATATCCCCTGTGTGCCAGTCTGTGTCTATTTCACCCGTGTGCGCCAGTCTGTGTCTATACTACCTGTCTGAACATTGCGACTATATCACCTGAGCCTCAGTGATGTGTCCCATGTCTGCATACGAGGGGCCTCTGTGTCAGTCTGCCCATCTCTCTTGCTCTCATTTCCCATTATCCAGCATCAGAAGATCGGGAAGTAGCAGCTTTATCTGTGACAAGCAGCCCTGACATGTTATGTGTCCCATCTCCGGGATGCCAGCCAGGCTATACATGGGTATACAGCAAGCCACAGAGGAAAGAGCGGACACATCCTCCATGACTCATCGTTACTGTTTATAGTCTGTAAGTAGATTATCTATAAACATATAAAACAGTTCACAACCAGAGGGGAAAGTTATTTTTCTTATTCAAATCCACATTCATATCCATTATTATAGTAGTTATATTCTTGTACATAGGGGGCAGTATTATAGTAGTTATATTCTTGTACATAGGGGGCAGTATTATAGTAGTTATATTCTTGTACATAGGGGCAGTATTATAGTAGTTATATTCTTGTACATAGGAGGCAGTTTTATAGTAGTTATATTCTTGTACATAGGAGCAGTATTATAGTAGTTATATTCTTGTACATAGGGGACAGTATTATAGTAGTTATATTCTAAACATAAGAGGCAGTATTATAGTAGTTATATTCTTGTACATAGGAGCAGTATTATAGTAGTTATATTCTTGTACATAGGAGGCAGTTTTATAGTAGTTATATTCTTGTACATAGGGGCAGTATTATAGTAGTTATATTCTTGTACATAGGAGGCAGTATTATAGTAGTTATATTCTTGTACATAGGAGGCAGTATTATAGTAGTTATATTCTTGTACATAGGAGCAGTATTATAGTAGTTATATCCTTGTACATAGATGGCAGTATTATAGTAGTTATATTCTTGTACATAGGGAGCAGAATTATAGTAATTATATTCTTGTACATAGGAGGCAGTATTATAGTAGTTATATTCTTGTACATAGGAGCAGTATTATAGTAGTTATATCCTTGTACATAGATGGCAGTATTATAGTAGTTATATTCTTGTACATAGGGAGCAGAATTATAGTAATTATATTCTTGTACATAGGAGGCAGTATTATAGTAGTTATATCCTTGTACATAGATGGCAGTATTATAGTAGTTATGTTCTTGTACATAGGGAGCAGTATTATAGTAGTTATATTCTTGTACATAGAGGGCAGTATTATAGTAGTTATATTCTTGTACATAGGAGCAGTATTATAGTAGTTATATTCTTGTACATAGGAGGCAGTACTATAGTACATTAGTTATATTCTTGTACATAGGAGGTAGTACTATAGTAGTTATGTTCTTGTACATAGGGGGCCGTATTATAGTAGTTATATTCTTGTACATAGTGGCAGTATTATAGTAGTTATATTCTTGTATATAGGGGGCAGTATTACAGTAGTTATATTCTTATCCATATGAGCAGTATTATAGTAGTTATATTCTTGTACATAGGGGGCAGTATTATAGTAGTTATATTCTTGTACATAGTGGCAGTATTATAGTAGTTATATTCTTGTACATAGATGGCAGTATTATAGTAGTTATATTCTTGTACATAGGGAGCAGTATTATAGTAGTTATATTCTTGTACATAGGAGCAGTATTATAGTAGTTATATTCTTGTACATAGAGGGCAGTATTATAGTAGTTATATTCTTGTACATAGGAGGCAGTATTATAGTAGTTATATTCTTGTACATAGTGGCAGTATTATAGTAGTTATATTCTTGTACATAGGGGGCAGTATTATAGTAGTTATATTCTTATATATAGGGGGCAGTATTATAGTAGTTATATTCTTGTATATAGGGCGCAGTAATTATAGTAGTAATTTTCTTGTACATAGGAGGCAGTATCATAGTAGCTATATATTCTGTACATAGGAGGCAGTATTATAGTAGTTATATTCTTGTACATAGGGGGCAGTATTATAGTGGTTATATTCTTGTACATAGGAGGCAGTATTATAGTAGTTATATTCTTGTACATAGTTGCAGTATTATAGTAGTTATATTCTTGTATATAGGGGGCAGTATTATAGTAGTTATATTCTTATATATAGGGGGCAGTATTATAGTAGTTATATTCTTGTATATAGGGGGCAGTAATATAGTAGTAATATTCTTGTACATAGGAGGCAGTATCATAGTAGCTATATTCTTGTACATAGGAGGCAGTATTATAGTAGTTATATTCTTGTACATAGGGGGCAGTATTATAGTAGTTATATTCTTGTACATAGGAGGCAGTATTATAGTAGTTATATTCTTGTACATAGTGGCAGTATTATAGTAGTTATATTCTTGTACGTAGGGGACAGTATTATAGTAGTTATATTCTTGTACATAGGAGGCAGTATTATAGTAGTTATATCTTTGTGCACAAAGGGCATTGTTATAGTAATGAGATTTTTTTCACAAAGGGAACAGTATTACAGTGTTACAAAAAATACAGTGTTCCAAATAAAATATTGATGCCTTATTGAAAATAATACAGAATCCAACAAGACAACAGGATACATGAAGACTGACAGGCAGCTTACACATTACAGGCCTAACACATGCCCTTATTCATAGCTTGGATCCTGTCGTCCTGTCGGATTCTGCATGATCTTCCATAAAGTATCGGGATTTTATTTTGAACGCTGGATTTTATCCTTTTTCTATATTTCCTGGATTTGGTGTGTTGTGGTTCGCACACGTGCATTCTGAGACTTCATGCAGGTGAGCTGGATTTGTTATCCTTCTTTATATCAAAGAATATACAATATATTCAGTTATATATTTATGTCATTTACATATTTTTTTAAGAATGGCCCCATTAATGTATTAGCCTGTGGGAATGTCAGGTGTGTGAAAAGATGCCTTCTCGCCTTTTTCATGAGAATTCATAGGTTACTAACTCTGAGCTCTAAAACAAGAAATGACTCTTGGCCAAAGGCAACAGGCCCTAAATGAGGATCACACTGATCCACAAGAGTGCCAGAGTATCCACCAGCGGTCTCCGACACATCAATGGTCCAACAGAGCACAGGCCGATTTAGAGGTGGCAATCACTTGCCACTAGGATCTACTTTGTATGGGATGATTTACAAGTAAAATATTAGAAGTTATTGCAATTATATTAAGAAAGATTATGATACCACATTTTATGATATAAAAATAATGCTTGCCTTGATGCCAAGATGGTGTCCTAATATAATTGTATTAAAATTAAATTTGTGTTGATACCTCGACTGTGGAATATGGAGATAATGTCATAATAGTATTTGTCTTTATTTGTAGGCAATGTCTTAATATGGGTTTGTTTGCATACATTTGTTTTAATACCTATCTTTAGTCCAAGGTTGTGTCTAATTATGATGATTTAAAGGGGTTGTCCTAACTGGCTTTTTTTTACTCTTCAAAGCCTCTTCAGGCTCATGCTTTCAGTGCCGGCTGTGGATACGTATCCAGCAGTGACTGACATTTCAGCTCTGCAGGCTCCTATTCCCAGCTGTGCCTGTTACATGGACAGTACTGATTTGATAGAGGATTTGAGAAAAACTGTCTGGCAACAAATGTCTGGCTACAAATGTGAGCTAGAAAAGCTGTATTTGTCTTGAGAGAAAGCTTCTAGAGAGAGAAAAAGGTACAAGCTACCAGGAGACACTTTTAGCTGCTGAGTGACTCTT
This sequence comes from Phyllomedusa bahiana, assembly GCA_025379985.1. Taxonomy (NCBI): domain Eukaryota; kingdom Metazoa; phylum Chordata; class Amphibia; order Anura; family Hylidae; genus Phyllomedusa; species Phyllomedusa bahiana. The sequence continues at coordinate 38,102 of JAODAL010011037.1, read as the reverse complement.
GGGGCGCGTTCTCACGGCACAGGACAAATACCGGTCGGTTTGCTGGCCGGTATTTGTGCTGTTTTGCCTTTTTCTCCTCAATGAGCGGAGAAAAGCCCTCTCCCTCACATTGAGATGCACAGATTCTATCTGGAAACCAGACGGAAGATTGTGCTAGCACAATGTTTTGCAGCCGGACCACGGGCGGAGAAACCACCAGATGGAAAACCCGTGCAGTGGGGACTGCTGCACGGATTTTCCATAGAGCACCATTGTGCTAATTTTCGGCCCTTTTTTCAGGCGGTCTGAAAGACCGCAAACCGGCTGAATAGCCGGCCGAAAACCCGTGCAGTGGGGACATGCCCTTATCTTTAATTATGCATAAGTGTGCTCTGCAGACCTGACAGGATGGTACAAGGCTGCTTGAAGGTCAGTAACTCTAAGGGTTTTCTCAGTAGAAAGGTAAGAGTAGAGACTGACAAGTAAATTGTTTTCATTTCTTACAAATTAGTATTTTTTGGTTTTGCGTTGTTTAATTCTGTGTTATATTCTTTTCAGTTAATGCCTTATACATTATCCAGTATATTCCTGCAATGTTAATGGTTGCCAATAGATGTTATAACACCTTAGACTATAGAGATTGTAAGCAAGGATTTATAGTGTAGTAGACCACATAAATAGCCTGGAGCTGACTGTGTAGTCCAGTCTGGACACTAGTCCTGAGGTAGCAAGTTTTGGTAAGAAAAAGCCTGGTAAGTATGTGACCAGAATGTTTTTTTTTAAAGGGGAAGCATTTATTTTTTGATTGGTTGCTATGAGTAACAAAGAAAGTCTTAGACCTAGACAGTTTTCATATATGTGGCCATCAACATAGGTCCACATATATGAAAAGTATGTCATCTATATACTTTCATCAGTGACAAGCTTTTCTCATCTTCAGATACAATCAAGGATCAAGAAACCAAATGTCTTATAATATGTATGAATAAAAAATAAAAGGGGACACAAAACCCTAGATACACCCCCCCTAATTTTAAGTAAGTGCATGAGATACATTGACAACTACAAGTTCAGAGATGGAAGACCATTTGATGAATCCTTGGTCTGTCAGTCCTTAAAAACTTAGTGGTCTGACTCTTGGCACCTCCATCGATCAGGTAATTGAAGGGACCATGGTTGTCCGGAGAAGACACAGCGCTGTGCATTTTATAGTTGGCTGTTCTTGGTACTGCAGTTCTCTACCCCCGGTCCCCTTTTCAAATATTAAAGTCTTAGAAAACCCTTTAAGGCCATGGAATCCTTTCCTCAGTTACTTAACTTCTTCATTGGATAAGGCTCAGACTCTGAACTTGATTGCACTATAGTAATCTGTGAAAGTAAAGAGCATTGAGATACAAATGGAAATCCATTGAGATACAAAGAGAAGTCGTTTTGTCCTTTGATGCTTCTTATTTGGACAGATGATACTTACAAAAAGTTGATTCAATTGTAGAAAAGCACTGGAAGCAGAACCAAAAAATGAACCCCCTCAAGGGCCCCACACCTGGGGGAAGATAAGGTAATTGGGGGTCTAAGAACTTCAACCAATGTTTCATTGCCAGTGGTGTACTCAGAAGAGAAGAGGCCTAATACCAAATATTAAAATGGGCCTCCCATTATTTCGTAGAGCTTTGCAACCCAGACGTAAAGGTCCTGATCTATATTTTTTTTCTTTTTACCTTGTTTCCATGACCCTTGAACCAATAACTCAACTCCCATTGTGCTAACAATGCAACTCTTCTGGAAAGAGGAGACCTTGCACAGGTACTTGCCACCCAATGGTCAAGGGAATGAGACCAACCAAAATTGGGTCTTCATCCTTTAGTTTCAAAAAGCAACTCATGTCTTTCCCTACAGTAGAGATACCCTCTTATATGGCGTTCCCCAAAATAATTACCGGGAATCCATATGGGAAGGACAATTTTTTTTTGTGAATTTTAAAAAAATTTGAATTCAATTTTTATGAAGAGCTTAATACTTACACAAAATTGATTCCCCCATAGACGTAGTTGTCGATATGGCTGACTTGGGACTTTGACTATGTCCTTTGCTGGAATGAAACTCTGTTGTCTTAGTTGACTCTGGGGTGTGTTTGGTTTTCTCACTGGTATGAGTTGTTCTTTCACTGGTTACCCTACCCGTGGTCGAAACTGTGGTGCTAGCAACAGTTGTGGTGGGCATAAAAGCCTGAGTTACTTTAGCCAAAATAACCACCACTGAGGGGGTAGACTTGGAGATCGTTACAGAATCCAATGAACTTGCGACAAGGCTTAGAGCCAAGTTTGCCACGTTTTGTGCCCCTTTTGTCTTATTAGAGTGAACATCAATCTTTCTGCCTTCTGCATCTATTATTACTCTGGTAGTTTCATCTGTGATATTGGTGGAACAGACGAAAACCTCTTTAAAACCTACTCTTTTGAACAACATTACAGTCAGCTCTGGCTCTTCGGGTGAGATTTTGCAGGGTTCTTTGACGGAGGTATCTTTACAGGAGGTGTTTACCCCACTTCGCTGCGCTTGTGCTGTGACAACAAGGTTGGACCTGGTTAGATAATTCATTCCGAAGGATGTAATCTTTGTGTTATCGGTCGCAGATGGTGGGACACAAATCGTAATGTTCAGGTAGATGGTCTTATGGATAAGGGATATGTCGCTGGTCTTTTGATTCTTTTCATTGTCCAAGGAATCTTGTGTTTGGGAAAGGTCACTGGATGCGGAATTCACTGTTAAAAAAATGGATTAAAAAAATCTATGACTCATATTGTAATGCAATAGAAGTCAATTCATAGCATGCAATGTGTAGTTTTCCCAACATGTTTGGCCAGGCTCATTGGCATACATATACACAACATTATATTCATATTGCTTTAGTTGTTGGGATGAATCATAGTCCTGATGGTCAGGTTAGGTAGCATTCGGGTTGTCTATTAAAAGGGTTTCCTCACCACAGTAATTAGCTTTTTAACATGCAGGGAAGGGTAAATAAAGACTATTACCAACTACATCGCTGCTCTGATTTTACTTTGTTTAGGAGACAAAGAAGATTTTATCTACTGATAGTTTACACAAGTTTCTCTTGGCTACTGCTGACTTCTCTGTTCTTTTTCTTATGTGATTGCTCTAGTTGCCCTGTCCGACCATGGCGTGTCACTTCCTGTTGAGTCTTATCTTTATCACAGGAGCTTGTTTATCTAAGTTAATGACAAGTTTTAACCCTTAGAGCTCTGCATCTTTGGGCACTACAGATTATTTAAACCTTTTTGCACTTGTTCCCAAACTGTAACATAAAGTTAGGAAAGGAGAGCTTAAAACCCAAACCTGCTTTAAAACCTACCCACAGCCCGACCCAAAAAGTGTAAAATCTGAAACTGCTGTGGGGACAGCATTTGAGACAACCCTTTTAATTATCCCCATTTCATTGTTTACTGACGTTTATTCAGTGGACCTGGACATGCCCCCTACGTTTAAAAGGTCCATAAAAATTACTAGGGACCCATCTATGAGCTAATGTATCTATACAATATGGTTCCTAGAGGCTATCAATTACTCAGGCTGAAAACATCACCACATATTTATGTGCATCTACCATAAACACTGATATTAGATTTATTATTTAGGTAAATAACAATATTCATACTGTTTATCTATATGCGTATTTCATATTATTTTTTTTTGCATTCCCTTTCACAAAAACTTTATAGCCCTTAGGATAGGTAATTTTAGGGGCATTCTGTACTGAAGAATTTCATAATATATTTTTTATGAAGCTTGGAACATTATTTTCACAGTACAGAGCTCTATATTCCTTGCGATAAATACAGAGATCAGTGCTTTTTAATTGTCATTGAAATGTACTATAGCATTGCTTAAAGTATAAAGTGCAAATGTAATGCAATTAATGGGTTTTTTTTGGTTGTGTTCCACAGCTTGACTGTATTACAATAGACTGCGAGCTGCTTGATTCACTTCTGTGCAAAATACATTAGATGGCTTCCTGATAGCATAGTCTATAGCCCCTCTCTCTCTCATGTATTCTGATCTAAACTCCATAATGTTCAAATAAATTAAACTAAAATGAAATATGATTTGAGCTTAGATAAGTGTTCAGAAAAATAGAGAGCTGCAGACTGAGCTGCTGGGGAGTCAGCTGTAATATCTCTAATTAACCCATTAAGGCACCCTGACGTTCCTGAACGTCATGATTCACTGCCTGTTAATGCACCCTGACGTTCCAGGAAAGTCATGAGAAGAGCTTTCTTGTCTCCCTGTGCAAAGATAAGATGAAAGGCTATATTCCAATTAGCTGTTTTCTGACAGCTAAATTAGCACAATCTACACATCAAGTGATCAATCACATGAAGATATTCATATTTCATAGTTAGTAAGGTGCTAAAAAAAGACAAGTTATTCGTACTATCTAGTCCAGCCTGTTGTTGCTGAAGGTAGTTTGATCCAGAGGAAGGCGAAAAACCCCCAAAGATTAGTAATCCAATATATTCCTCAATTTTAGGGAAAAATTCTTCCTGACATCCATATCTTGCACTTAGAAAAGACCCTGAGATCAATGACCCCACTCCTGATCCTAGACACTTGAACTTGTATACATTATTACGCTACACCAGAAATGCTTCCAAACCCTTTTTGAAGCTCGGTTAATGAATTATAACCATTTGACAAGTCCCTCATGCGCCACGAGAATTCCCTAGTCTCACTGGCTTTACAGTAAAAAAGAATCCCTTAAATCTAAGGAATATGAAAGTAAAGAAACTATCCGATCCACAAGACGTAGAAGGGTGTGCCCCCTTGTTCTAGATACAGCCCGGTGAATAAATAAATCTTAGGAGAGATCTCTATATTGCCTTTGATGTATTTAAACATATTTTATTAAGTTCCCCCCGAAGCCTTCTTTATCTCTAAACTAACAACCTGAATCTTGCCACTACTTTCTGTGTACTGTAGTACCACACCAGGTCCTTATTATTATTTTTGTTGCCCGCCTTTGTAGTACCTGTTATCAAGCACGCAACAATGTCTATCCTAGTGCACTGGTGCCCGAAAGACTGTACACAAATATTCATGAGTGGTCCTTAACCAGTGACTTCAGATAAATGGGAGAATAATGTTCTCAAATCATTGCATCTATGCTCCCTTTTTAATGCACCCCATGATCCTATTATGCTTTTGTGCGCTGCTTGCCTAGGCCTTGGACACTCGTCTGCTACAATTAAGATTACTGTCCACACATCATCTCCCAAGTCTTCACCATGGTGTCTGCGTTTTACCCAGTAGTTTTTTCCATTATAGACCATGTAATCATGTAATGGATTTCTCTTATCCCCCATGTGCATAACCATGCATTTAATCAGTGATATAAACCCTTCAACTATGCACCATTTTCCTGCCCAGGCCTCCAACTTATCAAGAACCCATGTGTAATAACAAATTATCCGACGTATAGTGTTGATTACTTTACAGATCTTAGTATCGACTGCAAAGATCGAATATGTCTACTGTGTAGTATAATCCCAGTGTAAGATCATTAATGAAATGATAAGAGGATATTGGGCTAGGGCCCTATACTGTACCCTTGTGGATACCCGGTTGCCACTATTACAGCGCTCCAGCAGAGTTAATGTACCGTTAAATTACTACCCATTGTTTTCTTACTAGTGTAGCTCAGTATACTTACCACTTGCACAACATTTTCCCCAGTCTCCAAGCATTTCTCATTTAATAGTACCAACCTTTTATTTTGCACCGTAACAAATGCTTTAGAATAAATCAAGATATATGACTCCAGAGCCTCACCTCCATCCAGTCTAGCACTGACTTGCCTCATAGAAGCTGATGAGTTTAATAGTCAGACAAAGTGACCAGATCCTTCCATGAACCCTGCATGGAACGGCGTATACATTTATTTCAGTGAGATACTATAAAAAACTACTAACAGAAACCATTAAATAAACACATCATATAACCTTATCAGTGCTATCCGATAGCATCCTCTGAGAAAACCTTCAAACATTTATACCCCATACAACAGAGGTTAAGCTTACTGCCTATTAGTTTCCTGGGATCACATTTTGAGACCCTTTTTGAATATTTTTGGGCACCGGGTACATATGCTATGTCGCCAATCCATTAGGTGGACATACCCGCTTTATAGACAGTCCTTCAATATTAAGAATAGGGGGCGCCAAATACTATGACAACACTTAACTCACTTAGGACACGTGGTGTATGCCATTCTGGACCTGTGGGGGATTTGTCTATTATTAATCTTTCCGAAGATGGGAGCAGCTGCTGCACTTTCGTCCTGGTTAGACAAGAAAACAATTTAAGTGAGGAGTATACCTCAACCCCTCTTGTTCGACAGTAAGGTCATCCTTCCTCGGTAAATATACAGGTGGATAAAAAAAAGTGTTTAAATACGTTTTGCTTTTTTCTCATTCTGCCCTCTAACTGTCTCTCCCTCATTGATTTTCAAAGGGTCCAACAATTCGGTTTAAATCTTTTTTACTATTATATAGTTAAAAACATATTTATGGGGTTATTTTTTATACGTTCTATAGCAATATGTCTGTGTCCGTCTCCAGCTTTGCTTCCTTTATCCTTATTTTAACACACTTAATTTTTTTTTCCCTATAGCTTCATATGCAGTCTAACACTGCCCTCCTTGTTTTTCAGTATGGTGAGAGACTGCTATTCTGTTTGTTTTATTGCCTCTTTTTATACGATCCCTGTTTATTTGGTTTTGGGGGGTAGAACCACATTGGTTGTTCCTTTTTCGAATTTTTTTTATTACCATAAGGGTGATGTACCGTCGTCACATGGTAGCCTGAGTGAGAATGTTTTTAAAAATATCCCATTTAGTATTAGTTCTGCCCATATTTAAACAAACATTGGTCCCAGTCAATACAGGTTTTAGTAAAGGGCCCTCCCTAAAAGTGCAAGAATAAAATTAGCCCTTCCTCAAAATTCCAGTAGTTTTTGGTGGCTCTTGACAAAAAAACTCTATTGAAGGATAAACGGAAATTTATTTATAATTATGGTTCACTATTCCCAATGTGCCCCTCAACCTGAACCTATGTATACTACTGTCAGTCTATTTAGTCAATATAAGGTCTAGAAGGTAGTGCATTTTCTCTCGGTCGGATCCTCTGCACCATTATGGCAAAGGTAATTATCATTAGTTATTGACAAACCTGTTTCTTTATGAGAGTCTACAAGCTTTCAGATATCCCAAGTTGATGTCTGATAGTTTAAAGGCCGCCCATAAAAAATAACCACATCCTGATTTAGCCGCCTCATCTATTTTTGCCTGAGAGTACATCTTCCTTGGGTTCTGTTATATTTGGGGGCCTAAGCCGACCCCTATTAGTATTTAATGGTTTATTGATTAACCCCCAAGTATATTTACCCAAAATGATCCACATATTCATTACCTCGTACCTATATCCTTTTCGCCCCATATTTTTGTTTATTTCCCCCCCGCAGTGTTGGCCTTCAGATCAGGATTTTACATAGAGACATGCACGCTTCCCCCCCCTTATCCGTTCTTTACATCCTTTCTACAATAGACTTGTAACTCCTGCAGAGATAAAATAACCGCCCCGTATCGTACTCTCTGTCCAGCCATCTCTCAGTTGATCCCCACTATGTCATAATTTATCTTTCGAGGCTATAAATACTTCTAGTTTCAATGAATTGTGTTTAGGTCAGACTCCTTGCATTGAGGTCCATCATGCATTTAAAGATTTTTCAGTTTTATACCTTTCCTCACCTGATCTTTTTTATCTATTGCCAACAACCCTCGCTCCTCCACTCCAGCCCCCTGTTTTTAATTCTAAATCCCAGGGCTCTACTATCTTCACTATCTATGCATGCTAATATGTGTATTTACCCTCTCCCCCCAGTCCCAGTTAAAGTATTCCTCCCAGAACTTCCTGCCATTTTGTCCCCCAAAACAGCTGCACCCTCTCCCATTAAGGTGCAGCCCATGCCCTACATAGAGTGGTACCAAGACAAAGTCAGCCCTAGTTTCTCCAAAAACCCAAGTCCCACTTGTTCCAACACCAATTTTGAGCCACATTATACACCTTCTCTAATCTCCCGCTGCCCTCCTCTCCTCTCTCTGTTGGGTGTTGCTCGTGGAACAGGTAAAATTTCTGAAAATATTACCATGGATCCTTGCCCTGAGCTTTTGGCCTAAGTCCGCCGAAATCAGTTTTTTAAGACACTCCACCTACCAGTAACTTGTCATTGGAGCCAATGTGGACCATGACCACAGCTGGGATCTCACCAGCCCCCACCCGCAAGTCAGCCAACGCCTGAACCGAGATAATGTCGGAAGACCGCGGTCCCCCCAGAGAAACAAACCACACTGTTTCGACAGCGATGCCCGTCTTGTGGCAGATTGCCCTGTCTGTGCCCCTAATATTTGTCCCCAACAACTATCACCTGTCTAACCTGGACCTGCAAGCTCCTATTCCCCATCTACATTTGGCGAAAGGGTAAGATGGTCCTTGCGGCACGAAATGCTATATTCTGAGCTGACATCCCCCTCATTCCGCTCAATCTAGCAAATTTGTGGGGTAGTACCATTTAGGACTAGCCTCTTTCCCTGAACGACTTCTCACCTAGTTTTCATAGTTTCATAGTTTGGTAAGTGGTCCGAATAAAAGACAAGTCACGTTCCACTAGTTCAGCCTGTTGTGCCAGAAGGTGTTGATCCATAGGAAGGCAAAAACCCCAATGAGGTAGAAGCCAATGTCCACATTTTAATGGAGAAGAAATTGTACCTTCCTGACTTCCAATACTGGGTGCAATCAGAAAATCCCTGATCACTGAACGCCCCTCTCCCCCAAGAAACCGAGACACATAATAACTTGTTAATAATATTACGCTCCAGAAATGCATCCCAAAACCTTTTGTGAACTCGGTTATATTGATTCACCATTGCCAAGGTTCCCACTGGCAAGAAAGAAATTCCTAGTCTCACTGCTCTTACAGAAAGAATCCCATTCTAAGTAATAGAAGTGTATGCTATTGTTCCTCAAGACGTATAGGAATGCCCCCCTTGTTCTAGAAACAGGACGAGTTGTTATAAATAAATCTGTGGAGAGATCTCCTAAGTAATGACCTATTGATATATTTAAAACATATTTAAAATGTCCCCCCGAAGCCATTCTTATTCTCCTAAACTAAATAACACCTAATCTTGCCAGATCTTTACTGTGTACTAGTAGTACGCACCCAGCGCCGGTATTAATTTTTGTTGCCCGCCTTTGTACCTTTCAAGCTCTACAATGTCTTTCCTTTCACTGGTGCCCAAAACTATACCACAAAAATCCATGTGTGGACTTAACCAGTGACTTTAAATGCGGAAAAAGAAGATCTCATCAAGTGCATATCTAGACCCCTTTTAATGCACCCCAAGGATCCTATTTGCTTGGCTGCCTGGCTGCCTGACACTGGCTGCTACAATTAATTTACTGTCCACCATTGAATTCGCCAAGTCCTTCCTCCATGTCACTTTATTACACTATTACCCAGTGTTTTTTTTCCATTTAACATGTAATCATGTGAATGGATTTCTCTATCCATACCCCATGTGCATAACCTGCATTTATCAGTGTTAACTCATCTGCCATTTTTCCCAGCCCAGGCCATCCAACTTATCCTAGATCCCATTTGGTAGATAACATATTATCTCTAGTGTTGATTGACATAACAGAGCTATAGTATCGTCTGCAAAGATCGATATTCTAGCTTGTTTTCCCTTCTTCTGACTGTGTACCCATCTAGCTGCCTTAATGTATTTCCTGCTCCTCCATGCTACCGACCCTCCCCAGTATCAACACCTGCGAGTGATTGCTCAGTGATCAGCAGACTCCGCTTCCTCCAGTTGGCAATGGATTCTCAGTGTCCGCCACTTTGCTCATTTAGATCCAGGATTCACGGTGCATCTAAATTGGCATGAGTGCACACCATCTTAGCACAGCTAGTATGCCAAGTTCACAGGATCCGTGCAGAGGATCCTGGATTGGTCAGACAGTCAGCTAACAACAACCAGGTTTACACTGATCCATGTCCCTCCAGCACTTCTCTGTGTGAGTAGAGAGAATAGAGGAGATGGTATTTCCTGTGCTGGTCCTAGTGCCCGCTGTGGCTGTGATCTTTGCAGTCACAGAAGTGCCAGAAAATACATATGATTAACCCTATCCACTGCCTATATATCACTTCACTGCCGCCCCTGTAGGGTGATCTAATTTTTTGGCAGCTGACTCATCAGACCAGTTTGCCACTTTTCGAAGTTCCAGACAGATTTTCTGCCAGTGATCATCACTTGAGGCTCATACAGTGAAAAACACACTCAAAAATTAATCCCCTACAATTCTAAGTCCCCTGTTACCCCTGCTTACTCATATTGTTACTAGCTTTCTGATCTCAGTTGAAAAAGACAGTTTGTAACTTCTGTTCTCCCACATCTGTGTTCCACAGCCCATCACAACCCAAAAAATCCAGAAAATACAACTAAAACAAGAAGGGTGCTCCATCAATACTGAGGCCTGTGGAAGAGTCAAAAAGTTTATATTGGTCCACAACTGGGGTTTTCCAAAAACTGCATAATAAGGAGAATCATTATTGGGGTAGCGATTTCTATGGTAAAATCTACAGGGGTTCCCATGAAAAAATGAACAAAAATCCCGGAAATCTTCAAAAAAGGATAAAATATTTTGAAATTTCCACTCTTCGCATTTCATTAATTTTATTCTCACTGCAATACCTAGAGAGGGTAATAAACTTCCTAAATCTGTTTTGACTATGTTAAGGGGTTGTATAGATGTACTGAATATGTGTGAGATCATTTATTGGGGGTTCTAACATACAAGCCACCCACAAAACCACATCAGAAGTTGCCTGGATCCCCATAAAATCTGTATCTTTGTGGGCAAATTTTCCTGAAAATTGTTAAAAATTATGCATACTAAATTTCAAAGCCCCCAAAAGTCTTAAAAAATGAATAGGTGTTTAGAAAAAAATCATGCTCAACACAAATTTAGACATATTGTAGATGTTCATTATATTACTATTTTGTTTGGTGTGACATATGTGGTGTCTAGTATCACAGAAATTTATTAAACTATGAAAATGGCAAATTTATTCCAACTTAAATTAGTTCACAAAATTTCGATATTTTATACACCCCTAACACAAGTGAGATTTTTATTTATCGACTAAATTTAATCTGCTAATTAAAGCACAATGTGTCAACGAGAAAATAATCTTCCTGAATGCCACAACATGGTATAGGTAAAAGTGGTGAAAAGTTAATTTTACAGATAAGAGTGCACATGTCAGATTTGAAAAAAAGGGCTTGGTCCTATAACAAAACGCGCAAAACAGGCTAGACCCTTAAAGGGTTAAACGTAACTGAAACTATGTTTTATTTCATACAATACAATAAAAACAAAAAATAATATCTGCTGTATTCAACAGATAACCTTTAAAGTTGAACATGCAGGACATTCTCAGGGACGAGGCTACTTACTACAGTATTAGTTTTCTCATTAAATTCAATGGTAAAAGTAAAAACATAAAATTGAGTAAATAATAAAAAAAAAAATCTGACAACAGCGCAACACGTAACCATTCATGAATACAGCAGTCCCAGGGTTATAAACAGTAATAGGGACTTGGAAGTGGATATTGGTTCTTAAGTTAGAATTTTGAATGTTAAATATTCGGGCAGGTATATTCATTCAATGTAAACTCTGCACTTAATGTTTTATTTCTTTTTTGGATAGGTGCAGGGAAAGGGTTTATACGTTATTTTTGTGTCTGTCTGAGCCCCTGATTAACGAAGATTTTTCACCTCATGTCTGCTTTGGCAGCTTGAACTTGTTGTCCCAGTACTACTATCTGCTGAGTAACATGGAACAAACAATGTGCCAAGATGCCGCATAAGAATTCTCCGTTTGTAACTAGGGGACAGATATAAGTCGGAATGGTGTAAGTCAAGAACTGCCTGTAGCTATAAAATCATCCTTTTTAATTTAATTTATTTTATTTTTTTTTAAAAAGGCAATAGCTCCATAGTAGCAAAGAAATTGCACTAACGCGTTTCAGCTCCCTCTAGTAGTGGCAGAAGATAGCCAGCTGTGTTATTATTTACAGGGGAAAATCTTTCTCAATGCAACGTTTCACTTTTATTCTACTACAGGTCTCATTTAATGCAGCATTCTATAGGACTCTCTATTGTCCCGTATCAAACCACGTCAATATTTGGAAATACCATATCAATTGTTCCAACAGTTCTTCATCTATATTTAATTTTCACTTCAATGTTAAATAATTTATCATGCACAATATTCACATTTGTGTGTAAAATATTCACAGTGATGAGGTAGGAGGACCTGTAGTCCATACAATGTCCTTCATCCTGGACAATTAATTCACACCTGTAGATGTGACGTGGGGAGTGAAGAGTGCAAAGCAGCTGCTATGAAGTCTCAGCATATTAACTAAGAATATATGGACATGTTTGAATTAATTGTCCAGGAAGAAGGACATTGTATGGACCACAGGTTCTCCTGCCTATGCCTCATCACTGTGAATATTTTACACAAAAATGCGAATATTGTGCAAAAAAAATGTAACATAAAAGTGAAAATTAACTATTAATGAAGTTCTGTTGGAGCTATTGATACGGAAATTCCAAATATTGACTTTATTTATAGGGAACCTATCATCCTATTCATGAAATAACTGCAGGTCTCCTGTTCTCAATAAATTGTGTTTTATGCTGAAACGCTTTGGCCAGACTCGGACTGGTCCACAGGTGAATAGTTCCCAGGGTGGGAACCTGTGCATGGCAGACCTTCATCCTCAGAAGATGCAAAAAAGCATAGAAAGAGAGTCAAGAAGCAAGAGGCAGGGTGTAGGAGACATGCACAGTCATTTACAGCAGCTGTAGGATGGGCCCCTAAAATAATCCTCACTGGTGGGCCTAGAAACAGCTCAACTGGTGGGCCCCTAGAGTTAACTCTACCTGTGAGCCCAAAGCACCGCAGTCCGACACTGGCTTCGGCGTTTCATAGTAGAACATCTCTTAAGCGGAGTTTTGGCAGTCTGTTCATGAAATGAGTCAGGATACCCCAAAGATGCAGCCCCGTCGCAGTAAATTTAGGTATACAACAAGGCCATAGACTTCTATGGTTCAAACGCAGTCCTAACTGGACTACGTTTGTCCTATTTAGAGAACGTATATGGTTTCTTTAGACCACAATTTTGTGTCCAATGCAGAAATGCTATACGGTACATTAATAGATAGGTGAATATAATAAGATGAAATATTATAATACATAAGTAAATATACCATAATAATCATGTATTGGTCTCCTTCTTTTACTATTATTCTTTTTCTTAGATGGGGTGTAGATAGATAGATAGATAATATTTTATATATATATTTCAATTTTATTATGTTACTATTATATTTAAAGATTTATATTATCAATATTAATGGTCTTCATATTATCAATTATTGTTAAATATTATAATCACGTATCAATCTCTATATAATATTGTTTGGTTGTGTTGTTATAAAAATAAATCAACATTTGTAAAATAAGAACATAAAACTTAAAATGGAAAACAACTAGAATAGTAAAATTGTTATTAATTTTACTAATATATGACCTCATAAATTATTTAAATTTTGATATCTAATATTAATACTAACAATAATTATTCTCATTCACATTATGCTGCTCCATAGGCAGAGCTACTTATAGATTTATTCCATTTTTTCCTACAATCACAGGACAGGTACATATACTGTAGATACATCGTCATCAAATTTAATTTTGACTAGGTACTTTTAGAACATTTTTCCTGTTTGTTCCCTTAGGTATAATAACATTGGGACAATAATTTTATTCTGATAAAATGTATCTTACCAAGTACACCTAACGTCAGCAGGATGACGGTCTTCAGAGGGATGTCCATGTCTTGGCTGGAGCTCCTGGCTGTCTGCCCCACAAGGTCTTGGTAAGGAAATAAATTTATATGGGGTGGGACATGCTGGTAGAGGTGTTAGCATTAAAGGGACACTACTATCTGAAAATGGTATGCGGAAACCTTCCAAGGAGAAACCTTGTCGTTGAGGGACTTCTATATCTCACTGATAAGGATTATTTGTTGAGTTGATCATAATATTATACTTCTGTTCCTGTGTTGAGTTATACCCTACTTCACTAGATTATGGTATATACTGTATCACTTATTCTGAAGGTTTACGCTTATTTGGCAGCTACTAATTATGTTATCAATGGAAAGTTGAAGACTACAGAGGTTGAAATAACTATTTCCAGAAACATTGCAACTCAACCCATTGGCCATTTTTAGTATTTTGAAGTTCAGTCCCATTCATTTGAATAAAGGAGACTTTCAATACTAGACTAAACTACAAAAATAACACTGTTTCCGGGGCAATAAGGAATTTTTTTTATTTAATGTAATACCAACAATTGCATATGAAAACCATTAACTTGAATCGCCCTGAATACAGTATTTCCCCTTTCTATAACGTAAACTACACAAGACACAAAATGACTGTATAGACAATGAAACTTCTTCAAATTGTTATCTGATCATTCGGGAAGGCTGCTAATCCAGAACTGCAATTTCATGTGCACTTTCACCAGATCAGGAGCAGAGGTTTAATCAGAGAGAAAAAAATGTAATATTAATAAGTTGTAGCAGCAAGATCTGTGATAACATTTCTAATTTCAAGGGAGTTTGATAAATGTCTCGATGTCAAATAATTCAAAATATTTGAAAACTGTTAACCCATAGCTCCAGGCAACTCCAAAGACAATCAACCATATATAAACCACTAAGGAACCACAGAGTGTACTAAAAAAAAATCTACAACCATATATTAAACCCCTCAGAGGACTATGTACCATGGATAATAACCGACTGACTGAAGAGCGCATTGTTCAAAAGACCCAAAAGCATATATAAACCAAAAAAGGAACTAAACAATGGTCTCTGGAAGACCCTCAAATATACATGAGCTACCAAATAGATAATGTTCTCTGAACACTTAAACCCTTACATATATATATATATATATATATATATATATATATATATATATATATATATATATATATATATATATATATATAAATATATATATATATTATATAAAATGTCTGTGTGTAATAACAGCCCAGACAGAAATGGCTGCAGCCAGAGGTCTGGTCCCCAGCCCAGATGGTGGAAAGGGTCATGATGGACCGGTTTGTGCATCGCTCTCCCAAGCCAGTGCAGTGCTGGGTCGCGCAGGGAAATCCCCAGACGGCAGATGACTTGGTAGCCTTGGTGGAAAGGTATCAGGCCGTGGAGCACTCCATGGTCGATCCAGGACCCTTTGCCCCTCCATACTGGCGTATGCAGAGTGACTCTGACGGCCCAAGAAGGGGACCCAAACCCCCTAGAGAAGCCCGGTCCAAGGCCACCAGGCCAACATCCAGACCCTCTGTCAGGGACATCATCTGCTGGAAGTGCCACGCTGCCGGGCACATGGCAACCCAATGCCCATTTGGGATCGGAACCCATGGACTTTTTCCAAGGGCGGCGTAAGTCATTGTTTGCGCCCCGGGCCCGCACAGCAGGATGGACACGGAGAAGGGATTTCCCTCTGTCCAAAAAGGGGAAAAATGGCCCCCTATCAGGGGACTCCTGGACTCGGGGGTTTGGCACTCTCCTAACGCCGTATTCCCCCATTTTTTGATCCCGGGGAAAACTTTGGGAGCCCATTGCTCATGGGGATACCAAAGGTACCGGGGATGAGTCACTTTTTAAAACTGATGGGGGTACAGTGCCCCACCAAGTGGATCGTGGGGGGTTACTGCACGGGGCGATAATTGCCGGGGACTCCCTTCTTTGGTTACTATGGAAAATACGTACAGCAAAAATTCCCAGACACGGACACCCTGTCCAGGAGGTGGCCCCCCCAAAATTCCCGTTCTCTGTCAGGTAGGAGAGAGGGAAAACGAGTCACCCCTTGAGAGGCAGTCCCGACCTGGGGGTTCTCGGGGAAAATTTTGGGAGGGCCCCAGCTCAGGATGAAACCCTGAAAGGGGCTTTAAATGCGGGTGGTCCGGATGGGGTACCCCAAGAGTCGGGGGCCGGGGAAAGATTTTCCCCATTTTGCCATAAAGGGGATCTTTTTGTCCGGGTACCAAAATCCGTGAAGAAGTGGGAAAACTGCTAGTTCACCAAACCCATAGGCGGTTGCATGGACCGGCTCACAGCATGTATTGGGGGGAACCCCTGGGGCCAGTAAGACCATAAGAGGATTCTACCCAGATTTAACGGCCAGGGGTACCGGGAAATCAGGAACTACTGCCAGTCATGCCAGTCCCGGGTAACCCCCCCATCCCAAATTTCTGCACCCCGAAAATCCATTCCTATTTTTAAATTTCCCTTTTGAGAGAGTAGCGAGGATTAGGGGGGGCCCCTGGTAAAGTCGGCCCTAGGGGACACCATACATTTTCTGGTCACATTACTAAAATACCAGGTAACCAGAACTGTGCCCCTGGAAATGCTTCCTCAAAAGTCATTGCTAGGGAGTTTTGGCAATTTTTTCCCCGAACGGGTTGCCAAAAAGGGGTCCTGACGGATAAAGGGACCCCGTTTAGTCAAGAGTAATGAAGGATCTTTGAAAGGGTTTGGGGGTGACCCGCCCCCGGTGTATCACCCCCCAGACAAAAGGCTTGGTAGAGCGCTTCAACAAACTAAAGGGCCCATTTTTAAAGAAAGTGTCGAGAAAGGGGGCCGAGATTGGGTCCCTTTTGCCGTATCCCCTATTTTCTTTTAGAGAGGTTCCCAAGCCCCCACGGTTCTCCCCCTTTAAAATTGCTTTATGGCAGGCATCCCGGAGTCTATTAGATATCCCCAAGGAGCCTGGCCCATTTGCAAAACGATCGCTCGGGTACCCCTATTGTTAAAAAGCATCTCTTACGGCCCAAGAGGCGAAAGCGAAGTTTAAAAAACAGGTCGGCCTAGTGAACAGTTTACCCCAGGGGACCGGGTCCGGGTCTTAGACCAAGGGTGGAGAGCAATTTCCTGGCAAAGGGCCCAAGGCCCAATAGGTATTGAAAAAGGGGGGAGAGGTCAATATCGGGTCCATCAGCCGGGAGAAGGAAGCCCATCAAATTCCCAACTTAATTTTGCCAAGCCAGGGAAGGATAGGGACCCCTCGGGGCATTTTGTTTGGGTCCCAACCCAAAGACCAGTGTAGGGGGAGAAAAGTTGCAGAGACCCTGTTCCCCGACCCAACAGGCAGACAACGCTGAAACAAAATAGGACTTGTTTTCACAAGGCACCTGGGCTAACAATTTGTGGAACATAAATTGGACCCAGCCCCATGTCAGATTGATTTTTAAAAAACCTTTTGGATTCCCCAGGCCCGTGGGAAAAAATTTTGGCAAAAAGGTACGAGAATTTTAAAATTAGGGGAAGAGGAAATAAGAGCGGATGGCCCCAGCCCCCATCGTGTTAGTGCCAAAACCCAAACGGGAGGGCGTTTCCCCGCACGAACCGTAAAAAAAATGAAGTATCGAAGGTCGATGCAACCCCTCCCCGGGGGGTGAGCTTATTGAGGGGTTTGGGCCACCCGGGAATCCCACCTAGACCTGTCTAAGGGGGATTGGCAGATCCCCTTTAGCCCAAAGGGGCCCGGAGAAACTGCATTTTCTCACCAAGGGTTCCCCTTTCCCAAAATTAAGAAGCCCCTTTGGGTGCAGGGGCCCCCGCCCCCTTCCAGAGGGCATGGATAGGGTTTGGGGCCCCACAGGGGTATGGTCAGTTACCTTGACGACATATCATCTTGCCCGGGGTTGGAAAGTCCCCTAAGAAATCCAAGCGTCCTAGATGCCCCTAAGGAAAGGTGGGTTCACCATAAACCCCGTTTAAATGCGCCGAGGGGGGGAGGAGGGCCCCTTCTTGGGGGATGTCGTGGGGGGGGGGAAAAAAAACCCCAAGTGAAAAAATAAAGCCCAAAAACCCGGCCCTGCCCCCTCAAAAAGAAACAAAGTGAGAGCGTTTTTAGGGGTGTGGAAAATTACCCCGGCGGTTTATCCCTAAGTTCGCCGAGATGGCGGTGCCCCCCAACTGACCTAACGAAGGGTGTCAAATCCCCCATGATTTAATGGGCCCCCAAAGGGTGAGGGCCTTCCAAAACTTGAAAATCAGCCCAAGTAGACAGCCCGTATTGGGGCCCAGATTTTTCCGAGAATTTTTGGTACAAACAGATGCCCTTTGATCGGCCTAGGGCAGTAATGTCCCAGGTTATCAATGGGGGGGGAACATCCGTGAGTTTTCCCCACAGGAAAACTGTCCCCTGCCGAGCGAAAATTTCTCCATTATTGAAGGGAATGCTTGGCCTTTAATGGGGGTCGTTTCTTCCCGGGACTACCTCCTGGGTCGGAAATTTTGATTTGGGGACGGGTCAGCCCCTTTAAAATGGTTAAAGGGGGAAAAAGGGAACAAACCCGGGGCACCCGTTGGCCTGGCTTGCAGGATTTTTTAAATTCTCTGGAGCACAGGCGGGGAAGCTGCGGGGAATGCGATGCCCCCCTAGGGTATATAGTTTGATGGGTGTAGGGGGCCCCGTCCCCCGGCATTGGGCAGCGGGGGGGGGGGTAAAGGGAAAAGGCACACGGTGCGTTATTGACGGACGTTTTTGTGTCACCGATCTGCTTAAAAACATGAAATAAAAGCCCATTTGTTTGGTGTACGGGAGCAGGCCACGACACAGGGTTTTTTATATGTAGTATGGGGAAAAAAGCCGTGACCCCGGGCGGGCTGCTCCCAATCCAGTCCCTTGGGGTTAACCCCCCTATTTAAGGGGCCCGCAGGGTCAGGTGAAAGGGGGGTGGGGTTTCCTTTTCCTTGGTCAAACTCTCAGAGGGGGCAATGTTTGCAGGGAGCCCGACTGGGCCCTTTCACTCCATAAGGGAAGACTAAATGCATGCGGTTGCCTTTCCCCGAGATTTAGAGACGGGGACTGGGCTGATACCAGTACTGTGTTTTCAGATGTCTTTTGTTTGGCTGAAGCAAGCCCGCCGTTTTTTTTTCTGTTTTTTTGAGTGCTACAAAAAAACTTTTCGTGTTTTCCCCACTAAAGGACTGCTTCCCTTTGGGCTAATCCCTACAATATATATATTTGTGAGATGGTGATAGGCGGAGTTGCCGAGGGAAGGTATTTTTCCCCTAGGGTACTTTCTTATGTGGCTTTAGGGAGTGTATGGACCGATGCGTGTCACCGAGAGGCCTGGTTTCGGTGAAGAAAGGGCCGACAGTTTTTGTGTGTCACTAACACTATTTATTGACACATTGTTTTAATGCGGTCCCAGTCCGCTTTGTCCGGCGGGTTTTCCCGGAGTGGGAAAATGCAGGTGGGGGCCACTCCACGCCCCAGGTGAGGGGGATGTCAGGCCTAAAAGCCCGGGCCTGCAGGCCTTTTTGTCTTTTTTTTGGACCCGCTGCTAAGAGAAACCACACTGGGGGATTCTACCTTTCAAGAAGAGAGGAATCTCTGTTTAGTTTGTGCCA
This sequence comes from Phyllomedusa bahiana, assembly GCA_025379985.1. Classification (NCBI taxonomy): domain Eukaryota; kingdom Metazoa; phylum Chordata; class Amphibia; order Anura; family Hylidae; genus Phyllomedusa; species Phyllomedusa bahiana. The sequence continues at coordinate 18,449 of JAODAL010011037.1, read as the reverse complement.
GCCGAGCAATATTTTGTTTGTGTTTTTTGGGTAAAATTTAAGGCCCTTGAGTTTTTTTTGCACCTGCCCAAAAAAACTCATAGTACCTGGGTTTTTTCACTGTGTCCGTCCGGTCTGTTGAAGCCCATGCTGCCTACCTGTTTGTGATGCTAACCCCCACAATATATACATTACACATACTCAGGGGGTTGAAAACATTTGCACGCTGCAAAATATCTATAAAATAAATGGCTGTAACATTAGGAAATGAAGAACAGTCCAAGGTGTATGAAAACATTTGCTACCTACTTTATATACAGTATCTCACAAAAGTAAGTACAACCCCTTAATTTTTTTTTAAATCATGTATTATATCTTTTAATGGGACAATGTAAAGTAGTCAGTGTACAGGTGGTATAACAGTGTAAATTGTATGCGCCCTTAAGGTAACCCGGCAATACATTACATGGAAATCCCTAAAGAAGCATTTATGCTATCTATCATACATGAAAAAAAAATTTGGATTTTTGGTTCACAATTTTTTGATCAAAAATCTTTTGCTGCCCCACAACTTACAAATGATCTCAGGCGGGCAGTCCTACGCTATCTTTACTTCTCAATAGAGTCAAATCCAGGCCTCTCACTGAGTCAACCGACCTCTATTATCCAGAGAGAAAGAATAGAGAAAGAAAATTAAAAAAAACACCAAACCTGCAAGCTGCACTTCTTATGACAGCCTGTGAAAGTGGGCGTGGTGCAGAAAGCCAAAATGGAGGCACCTCTTCCTCCCCATATAGATTAAAAGCAATATACGCCAAATACAACGTATGGTTCTGCACAAAAAAACATTTCTGAAAAAAACTATGCGAACCTGGGTGCCACTGGCCGGGTTGCGGCACACCACTACCAGTGGCACACAACTGCAAAAAGGGCAATACATTACATGGAAATCCCTAAATAAGCATTTATGCTATCTATCATACATGAAAAAACTTTGAGATTCTTGGTTCACATATTTTGATCAAAAAATGCTTAAGCTGTCCACGAACGTACAACGTGATCTCAGGTTTCAGAAATGTTTTTTTGTGCAGAACCATACGTTGTATTTGGCGTATATTGCTTTTAATCTATATGGGGAGTAAGGGGTGCCTCCATTTTGGCTTTCTGCACCATGCCCACTTTCACAGGCTGTTATAAGAGTGCAGCTTGCAGGTTTGGTGTTTTTTTTATTTTCTTTCTCTTTGGATAATGGAGGTCAGTTGCCCAATGAGAGGCCTGAATTTGGCAAGAATCTCAAAGTTTTTTCTTAAAGTAACTCTACACAGAGGCATCAATGTCTAAATCGCTGGCAACAAGAGTGCACCCCTAAGTGAAAATGGACAAATTGTGCCCAATTTGCCATCTTCCCTCCATGGTGTCATGTGACTCGTTAGTGTAACAAGGTCTTAGGTGTGAATGGGGAGCAGGTGTGTTAAATTCAGTGTTATCGCTCTCTCATACTAGTCACTGGAAGTTCAGCATGGCACCTCATGGCGAAGAACTGAGATATAAAAAAAAAGAATTGTTGCTCTACATATAGATGGCCTAGGCTATAAGAATATTGCCAACACCGTGAAAAGGAGCTGCAGCATGGTGGCCGAGACTATACAGCGGTTTAACAAGACAGGTTTCGCTCCGCATCAAATCCAGAGATTATCTTATCCTGCTTTGCTGCAGGGACTAATTGGGCAAGGTTGGGGGTCAGCCCATTAGTGGTCAGATCATCAACACACACTGTGTCAGATTGGTCTGCGTGGCTGTTGTCCCAGAAGGAAGCCTCTTCTAAAGATTATACATAAGAAAGACCGCAAACAGTTTGCTGAAGACAAGTATTTAGTTCAGATGGTGTCAAGTGTGTGTGGTGGCAACCAGGTGAGGAGTACAAAGTGTGTCTTGCCTACAGTCAAGCATGGTGGTGGGAGTGTCATGGTTTGGGCTGAATGAGTGCTGTCAGCTGTGGGGAGCTATAGTTCATTGAGGGAAGCATAAATGCCAACATGTACTGTGACATACTGAAGCAGAGTATGATCCCCTCCTTTCTGGGCCACAAGCCAATATTTAAACATGATAATAACCCCAAATACACCTACAAAACGACCACTGCCTTGCTAAAGAAAATGAGGGTAAAGGTGCTGGACTGGCCAAGCATGTCTCCAGACCTCAACCCTATTGAGCATATATGTGGCATCCTCAAACAGAAGGTGGAGGAGTGCAAGGTCTCTGCAACCTGTGAAGCTTTGGTGACCTCCATGCCCAAGAGAATTAAGGCAGTGCTATTTATCTATCTATCTATCTATCTATCTATCTATCTATCTATCTGTCTGTCTGTCTGTCTGTCTGTCTGTCTGTCTCAAAATGATCTTCATAATGTTCTTCCAAGACCCACAACCATATGTAAAGCACCAAGTGCACTACATAATGTTCTCCAAAAAACCACAACCCTATATGCAGTTATGAAAGAAAGAAAGTTCACCCTCTGTGATTTTGTGCTTTGGAACACAAAAGTACAACTTGTCCTCCAGAAGTCTTAAAATTTGGTAAATACAACCATATCAGGTTTTACCATGTCATTGTTTATTTAACAAGTGTTAAGATAAAATGGAAAGGCCAGGTATGAAAAACTAAGTTCTCCCCATTAATTAATAGCTTGTATGACTTTATCAGTCTTTCACATTGTTCTAGAGAAATTTTGTCCAATCCTCTTTCCAATGTGGCTTCAGGTCAAAGAGGTTTGTGGGCATCTGTTTATGCACCACTCTATTAAGGTACCGCCACAGCCTTTAAATTGGGTTGGGGTCTGGACTTTAGGCCATTTCTACAACTTGATTTTTTTTCTTTTTAAGTAATTTTTAAGATTTGCTGGTCTATTTGGGATTCTTGTTCATTTGCACGTTCCAGTTTTGGCCACATTTTAGCCTTTGAATGGTCTCACATTTGGCTCTAGAATGCGTTAGTAAATATGGGAGTTTATGGTTGACTCAAAGACTGCAAGGTGCCTAGGTTCTGTGGCTGTAAATAAGTCCAAATCTTCAACCCTTTACCACTATGCTTGGCACTAGGTATGAGGTATTTGTGCTCATATGCTGTGTTTGGATTTCCCCAAAGATTGCTATGCGTTTTGGTCAAACCTCTCCACTTTTGCCTCATCTGTCCAAAGGACATTGTTCCAAAAGAGGAGAGCTTTCTCTTTCCACTCCTTCCAAACTGTAACGGACTTGGTGGTTTATCCGCTGGACCATCGCAAGCGATGGTGTAAGCCACGCCAGGTAGCGGAATCTAAGTAGGTCCCGGTTTTCACCAGAGCCCGCCGCAAAGCGGGATGGACTTGCTGCGGCGGGAGTCTACCAGGTCGCTAAACCTGACATGACTTGCTTACGGTGGCGGCCAAGGGTGAGCGTGGTACAGAATCGTGAGGCGGAGGCGTAGTCGGGGACAGGCAGCAAGGTTGGGGAAGGCAGAGGTCAGAAAACACGGCAAGACAGTAGATACACAGGAACGCTTTCTCTAGGGCACAGAGGCAACAAAGATCCAGCAGGGAAGTGACGTGGATCCCAAAACTATATAGGGTCAGCGCCCGGCAATAAACCAATTACCGGCGCACTGGCCCTTTAAATTTACATGAACGAGCGCGCGCGCTAGGGGACGCGCACGCGTATTCCGTCCGACAGGGGAAGAGAGCAGAACAGGAGTGAGGTCAGGTGAGTGAATGGGACGGGTGCGACCACGGCCAGCAGCACGGCCCGCAGCGCCACCCGTCCCCGTCGGGGGCCCGCAGAGAGGGACACGGGTGCGCCCGCAGTCCGTGGACTGGAACGCGGTGCGACCTGTTACAGTACCCCCCCCCCCCCCCTTACCCCTCCCCTCCTTTTTAGTCTGCAGAAATCTGCGGATGAGATCATGATTCAGGATATTAGATTCTGGCTCCCAGGATCTCTCCTCGGGTCCGAAGCCCTTCCAATCCATGAGGAAGAAACGCTTCCCTCTGACCGTTTTCATGGACAAGATGTCCTTTACTTCGAAGATGTCAGCGGAATCGGCTACCGGAGAAGGCGATACATTCTTCTGAAAGAACCGGTTCAGAACCAGAGGCTTAAGGAGGGAGACATGGAATGAGTTTTGGATCCGGAGAGATGGAGGCAAACAGAGCTTGTACGTCACTGGATTCAGCTGCCGAAGCACCTTGAAGGGTCCAAGGAAGCGAGGACCCATATTAAGACTGGGAACCTTCAGGCGCACGTACCTCGAGGAAAGCCAAACTTTGTCCCCTGGGAGGAACGTCGGGCAGGTCTTCTCCTTTTGTCTGCCTGAGTCTTCATACGTCAGAGGCCCAAAGTAGGGAACGTCGTGTCTCTTGCCGGTTGGCTTTGATATCCTGAACTTTGTCATTGACTGCGGGCACTTCCGAATCTGTGGGCAGGGGAAGGGGGGGGATGTGGGTGGCGGCTATAGACCACAAAAAATGGAGAGACGCCGGCTGCATCTGAGTCATGATGGTTATAAGAGAACTCGGCCCAGGGGAGCAGCTCGGCCCAGTTGTCCTGACGTCCGGATACAAAATGACGCAGGTATTCCCCCAAAAACTGGTTCACCCTCTCCACCTCCCCTTTGGCTGGGGGTGAAAGGCCAAAAAAAAAGTCCAACTTGCTTGCAGACGGGGCATAGCGCACGCCAAAATGGGGATAAAAATTGAACCCCCCACGATCGGAGAAAAAGGTAAAGGTCCCCCAGTACCCGGAAAAAAATATGCCAGAAAAATGACGGCCAATTGAGGACAACGGAAAACCCGGGAAAAGAGGTACAAAGGGGGACATTTTGAAACCGGCCGAACCCCCAGATGACAAATTTCCCCCCAAAGAAAACCGGTAGGCCCCGTATAAATCAGGGGCTTGTGCGTCCAAGGATTTCTGGCACAGGCAGCGGATGCAAGAGCCCAGCGGGCCTGTGGTTTTGAACTTGTTCCGGCACAGGGACCAGAGAGGGGAAGCCCTTTGCATCTTGTGCCAAGTCGGCCACCTATGCCGGAGATCGAGCGTAGGACTTTCGTGTCCAATGGCCACCCAAAAGGGGAGCTATGCCCCCTCCAAATCTTTTTCCTGAGTGCCCACGGCAGTAATCTTCCCCCCGTGGGGAATGTTTTGGAACCGGGAGCCCCCGAAAACCCCTTTTCGGGAGAAATTATGTGCGTGACAGGGTTTTCTTCCCCGCCCAAAGTCCGAGGCAGGGGAGGGTCCCCTTGACTTTTTTCAGCACCGTAAGTGAATGCGAAAGTCAAAACTGAGAAAAAAGAGAACCCGGCCTTTGGGCGAGGGTTTGACGTGGGCAGAAAAATTCTTGTGATCCAAAAAAGATGTCAAATGGTGACGACCCCCCCAGCGTTTTACCTTCCTCCAAGGCTAACTTGATAGAAAGAGCCCTGACCCCAATGGCATAGTTCCGCTCCCCGGCGAAAGGTTTAGAGAAAAACCACATGTGAGAATTTTGGGCCTTTGGGGCTTTCTTTATGAGGACCCCCCTGCCCCCAAGAAGAACACCACCTCCGGGGAGAATGGTTTCGGATAGTGGGCCCCAAACAGGTGTTTGGAAAGGCAGTCTTTAGATCAAAAAACCCTTCTACCCTTGGGGGCCAACATCCGGGGTTGCATTTTTCCGGTGGGGGCCCAACGATGGGACCCCAAAAAAGGTGGAAAATTTGGGGGGAAAAAATTCCCGTAATATTTGCGAACCCCAGGAAGCGCTGTATGCCTGAAGGCGACAGGAGGGGCCATTGTAGCACCGAGAGAGTTTTTGGGTCCTTCAGGCCCTTAGCCGAGACTATATCCCCAGGAAAGTAGGCGGGTCTGAGGGAAATAAAATTTTCCAGCTTGGGACGTGGGTTGGGGCCAGAGTCGCAAAACCGGGGCACTTGGGCCGAGGCTGGAGATCAGGCGAGCAAATTTAAATGTCATCTAATACACTATGTGCAGGGAAAAAAAGATCCTGAAGACATCATTACGAATTCTTGGAACACAGCTGGAGCGTTACGACCCAAAAGGGGATTACGAGATAAAAAATGTCCATCTCGGGTTTTAAAAAAGCCGTCTTCCACTGCCCCCTCCCAATTTGTGGGGTTTGGGCCCCTCACAGGCCAATTTTGGAAAACATTTTTACCCCCCCTTGAGGCATAAAAAATTTCCCCCCCCCCCCCCCCCCCCCCCAAAAGGGGGATCAGTGGGAGGGGGGCGTTTTTCACGGAAATTTTGTTTAACCCCCATCAATGCAGGGATGGAGGGAACCATCTTTTTTCTGCTCAAGAAAACCCCCGGGCTCCGGCTGGGGAAGAGGATTTAGGAAAATCCTTTCTGCAAGTTCTCTGATATAGGCCACATGGCCTGATCTCCGGGACGGACAGCGGATAGACCCTTCCCCGGGGAGGATGTTTCCGGGAAAGGGCAACGGGGATCGTAAGGCCGATGGGCGCAGGATCGGGCCCCCTTCTCGGAGAAACGTCCCCAAAACCCGGTTTTTTTTACCCGGCAGCCCGGCAAAGGCTTGGTGGGTGGGTGTGGAAAATGGGAGCACCGGGCGGGACCTCCAAACAGAGGTTCTGGCTTTTCCACCCCCCGTCGAGCGTAGGGGGGTGACTTCGCCAGGGAAAACCCAAAAGAATCCCGAGGAAAGCCGAGACAGAAAGTGGGAAAATTTATTCTCCTTATGTAGCGCCCCTACCAGAGGGGCACCGGGCCGGTTAGTACTGGATGGGGTCCTAAGGAGTCCCCCCCGCCAAGAAAAAGGCAGAGGGATTTCCCAAAGGACTACGGACGGGGTCGGGGTTTCCAAGGAGGCATGGAGAAGTTCCCGCTGACCCAGATCCCGGGAAAGGAAACTCCAAACGTAGACCCCATCAAAGTACCTCCACTGGGATCATCAAATGTGGGGAGGGGGGAAAAAAGACCTAGGGAGCCCTCAAAAGGCACCCAGGTTTAGCATTTCCCGACGCTGGGGGCTAGCGGACAGCTTCTGCGGAAAAGTCCGGGGTGGCGCAAAGACATAGGTTCTTCTAGCAGCTCCCCCGCTCCAAATGGGGGCCCATCCCCCCTGGGTTTTTCCACATCGGGGGCTTGGGGGGTGACAATGGAAAGCTGGAATACCGGGGCCAGGAAACGCTGCGGGGACGTGCAGAAGGGGGCATCATTCCAAGTCACCCCCTGGCCAGGGGACGAAATTGTACCGATGTCCCCACAATAGTCGCCCTCGAAGGCTCAAAAAGCGGTCCCAGCAAGGAGCACGCGCCGGGTCCCCGAAGAGGTGCGGAATTCCCGGGGGAAGGTCTTAGATCCGGTACAGGGCATTCCTGTCCCAGAGGGGGGTTGCCCAAACCAGAGCCTTTCCCGGGTAGCAATCCCACAAGGCCCCTTAACCCTCTGAGGGGAAATGTCCCCATCATTCCCTGCATGGACATGGTAATAAAACCCCCCCAGAGCTTTGGGGTCCCTGGCAAAGCGGAGGGGAAAAAGGGTGCCGAAACTTTTGGGGCCCCACGGGGGCCAAAGAACATAGGGGGAGAGAACCACAAGGAGGGGGAGACTGTTGCTGGGATGCAAGGGGCTGACGCACATGGCGGGGAGCTGGCCCAATTTCGTTCCCGTTGTGCAATTTTGCGGATTTTTGGGCAACAATTGTAAAATCCCCGAGCAGGCAGGGCCCTGGGGGGTCCATGCTGGGTTTCTAAAACTGACTTGGTGGTAATCTGCTGGACCCCCGAAAGGATAGTGTAAGCCACGGAAAGGGGGCGAAACAAGTGTCCCGGGTTTTTACCCGAGCCCGCCGCAAAATGGATGGGCTTGCTGCGGCGGGAGTTACCAGGTCGCAACCCCCCGAAGTGACTTCTTGAAGTGGCGGGCCCAAGGGGGAGCGTGGTACAGAACGCAAGACGGGGCGATCGGGGACAGGGGGGGTTGGGGGCGGCCCAAAAATTCGAGTCTAAACGAGGCAGAGGCGAAACACAAAAGACATAATCACGGAACGCTTTTTTAGGGCACGGAGGAACAAAGATCCAGCAGGGAAAAGTGACGTGACCCCCAAAACTATCTAGGGTCAGCGCCCGGCAATTAACCAATGACCGGCGCACTGTCCCTTTAAATTTACATGAACGAGCGTGCGCGTTAGGGGGCACGCACGCGCATACCGGCCGACAGGGGAAGAGAGCAGAACAGGAGCGAGGTCAGGTGAGTGGATGGGACGAGTGCGACCACGGCCAGCTGCACGGCCCGCGGCGCCACCCATCCCCGACGGGGGCCCGCAGAGAGGGACACAGGTGCACCCGCGGTCCGTGGACCGGAACGTGCCGCGACCCGTTACACAAACAAAGCCATATTTGTTCAGTCTTTTCTAATTGAACTGCCACGATTTTTAACATTTAACATGAAAATTGAGGTCTGTGGAGCCTGAGAGTATCTCTTGTTTACTTTTCAGTTTTTCTAAGCATTGCACATTTGACTTTTGGGGGAATTTGCTAAGACATCCATTTCTGGGAAAGTTGTCAACGATCTTGAATGTCTTCCACTTGTGAATAATCTTTCTCTAAATTGAAGACTTCAAATTGTTTGTCAATGCCTTCTAACCCTTCTCTGACTGATGGGCAGCAACAATTGCTTCTCTAACATCTTTGCTGGTGTCTTTCCTAATTGACATTGTGTTAATACATGCCTGCATGCTCCAAATCAGCGAACTGCCCAAACTTCAGCAATTTTGATCATTTCTACAAAAGCAGATCACTGAATTAGTCTAATTAGCTGATCACTTAATTAATCGAGGGCATTTGATCAGCAGCATCTGGCTGGTATTTATCGTCTTAATACCTATGAAAACAATAAGGGTTTACTTTATTTGTTATGCGCTGCTTATGAATTGTGGCCTAGCTTTTGTTAAAAAATCTGTTGTGTGGTGGTTTTCATTTGAGTTTTTTACCTCATTTTAGAATAGTCTAAGGAAAAGATGTTGTTATTTTTATTATGTTCTGATATGACAACACACAGAATTAAAAAGGATGTACTTGCTTACTGAACCTCAATGTTCTCCAGAACACCAACTTCCATAAACAAATCACCAAGCAGATCATATCATAGTGGTGACTTATTTAAAGTTTGAGTGTTTGGAGACTACTATCTAGTTGTGATTCTTCCAAAAGTATTATGTGGTCCTCTTTAGGTTTCTTATATTTTATAGGTGTCTTAGAGAAAATGTTATGGTCCACTATGGGTTTCTACATTGTTGTGGATCTTTGACAACCAGGGAATCACTACATTCTCCAGAACACCCAAAACCATAAATAAACCGTAATGTGGACATTGTAATGTCTTCCATATGGTCAACAGCCATATGTAAACCACTAAGTGGACCATATAATGTTCTCCTAAGACCTAAAGTCATTTAAAAATACATATTTAAAACCTAATTAAATACCAACAAACCGTATGACACAATCAAAAGGGAGTTTGAACTGGTAAAAGAAACACAATTACAACAGCGCATAAGGCATGACCTGAAATTGAAAAGTATGAAAACTTGAGATAACATACAGTGAACAAAAGACTAAAAGTATTTGTTTTCTGTTTCCATCATACTTACATAATGTCCCTTGTAGAGTCACCACACATATACATTATGCTTGTGCTCAGAGCTAAGATAAGACCAGCTCCACAACTGGTGGTGACAATGTCAAGTGAAGGATATATGACATACCTAAACTATGTAATATGAAGTATAATACAAATAGTATAAAAATATACTGTATAGTGACTTATAAGAATATCATGGAAGGAATGAGTAGTGGCTACTTGGCCAAAACAATCAAAACCCTCCACCTACAGTATAAATGTCCAGAATAGAGCAGTATGAGATTACATATGTTATGAGACGTCCTAGATTGTTAGGAGAAACAAGTACAGTTGAAACCAAAAGTTTACATACACTATATAAAAAGACACATATGCATGTTTTTCTCACTATCTGACGTGAAATCAGAATAAACCTTCCCCGTTTTAGGTCAATAAGGAACAAAAATTATTTATATTATAAGTCAAAAGTTTCCCTACACTAGTATTACTCTGCCTTTAGACAATTTGTGACCGCCCATATGATGATGAAGACACAACTGTGGATGTATTTTATGCACACCAGAAACACATTGCTTCTGTTGTAACATCATGGGAACGTCTGAAGAAATCAGCCAAGATATCAGGAAGAGAATTGTGGACTTGCACAAGTCTGGATCATCCTTGGGTGTAATTTCCAGATACCTGAAGGTGCCTCGTTAATATGCACAAACAAGACAGGAATGTCCAGCCATCATACCACTGAGGAAGGAGACGGGTTCTCAGAGATGAATGTGCTTTGGTCCGACATGTGCATATCAACCCAAGAACAAAAGCAAGAAGACTCTTATAAGATTTGATGTAAGCCTGTAAGATATGTCACAGTCCACATTGTAAACGAGTACTGTAAACAACATGGCTGAAAGCCACTCTGCCCAGGAAGAAGCCATTGACTCCAAACGAAACATATACAACCCAGAATAAAGTTTGCAAAATGCCACACAAACAGAAGACCTGCATCTTAAGATTTAGTCCTGTGTGTCTGACAAACTAAAATTTAACTGTTTGTCACAATAACCACTCGGTATGTTTTGGAGGAAAAAGGGATAAGTTTTGTAAAGCCTAAAACACCTTGCCTATACACTACAGAGCCTTCATTAGGGCCCCTTTCTGCCGATGGCACTGGCTCAAAGACCTCTTTTATCTCATCAGTGCAAGAGAGAATCATAATAGCGCAGTTGCTTTTCCTCATTCATTTGTTAGTGTACACGAGTCAGCTTGAGAAAACACCTATAGTAGGGTACTCAAACTGCGGGACCTTGACGAGCTATGGTTGGAGGGTAGACTACAACTGGCCCAGTCTTATTCACACTGTTATAGATAATATCAAATTGACGAATAAAATGGCATGATGGTGAGTTGTAGTTTCCAACAGCTGGAGGGACCGCAGTTTGAGACCCCTAGATCATGAGAGTTGAAACAACATGGTTTGAGTGGTCTCTGATCCCTGCTGATAGGAACTAGTTCGTCGACTGTAATAAATCAGCTGATTACTGATGGCATATGAGGAGCTTGTCCTTTCGTCGATGAGGTCAAGTGAGTACCTGATCCCTACTCATCTTACGTTGTGGGGTTAAGCTGGTGGCATTATGATACACGCAGTACGTCAATGTTTTGAGAAGTGTGTAAAGAAATTTGATCAGAGTCACTGACATGAGTACTTTTGTTTTCGCCATGTTTGGCCAATGGAGAAAGTTAGTGTTTAGCGTGAGGTGGTAGGGTGGGGGGCGGAGGGGGAGAGTGGGGGGACAGGGGTGGGGTTGGACCAGTGGGGAGTGGTGGGGGTATAGGCAGGGGGGAGGGAAGGGTCTTCCTAGCCTGGCCTGTGAACAGTACTCTCATTTTAAACGATTTACATTAGCCACAAACTGTAAATGCATTTTATTGATATTTTTATTTGGATAGTTAGAGAGACCACTCGAAGTAAACAAGTGGTTTGTGAGTGTTAAAGAAAAAAGATACCTTGAGTGCTTTTACCAAATTTTTGCAAATAAAACAATCTGAAAAGTGCACGTCAATACTCTTAAACCACCTTATCGTAAATGACACCTGCAGTCTGATAGGGGGAAGTCCAGCTTGCGCAATATGGCTAAGAGAGCTGAATGAATGTTTTTCTATTATGGTGCGTATGAAGAGGTTATGCTTGCGTGGAGCTCAGTCGCAGTTGAGGTTTGGTTGTGGTGTGAAGAGGTGTTGTGTTGAACAGTAATTGTACAAGTCCTTCCACAGATTCTCATGATTAGGTTCTGGGGACCGTTACTGTGGCCTATGTAACACAGTGGATATGCTTTGATTAAACCTGTCCATATGTAGCTTTGGCTTGTATGCCAGTGCCGGGACGACGGTAGGCCAAGGTAGCGAGCCGCCTGACCTCAGCCTACCGCCTATGGGAGCTGGCCGTCAAGGCCCCGACCCTCGCGCGGGCTCCAGGGCCGATGCCGTGGGCCTGAAGCGCCGGCGGTCTTCTGTGAGACCGCTTCGTGCGAAGCAGAAGCAAGCGGCTTCCCTGCCCCGCAGACAGTGTCGGGCCCGCTCCCCGGAGGAGGTTCTGGTGGATCCTCCGGTGAGCTAGGCAGGGCCGACACAGCGGGCCGCCGGGTCCTCAAGCGCTTGAGGACCGGCCGCGGCCCCGTGCTCGGGTGGGTGGGGTGGTTCGTGCTTAAGCCGGGCATGGCGGGTCGAGCAATGATTTGATGGTGCATCTGGGCGGGGGAGCGCTGCGCTCGTATTCTGGCCTCCTGGTTTGGTGCGGTCACTTGTGGGGGTTGGATTGTTTGGGGGTGTGGTGTTTGAGCGCGGTCACAGAGTCCGTTTTTCATTTGCGCCGGGATACAGTTATGCTGCCTTGGATGGAGCGCGTGCGGTTGGGTTTCTTGAAGAGGCAGAAGTGAGGGGAGCGGCGCTTAGTTGATCCAGTGAATAGGTGGAAGTATTTAAAATGTGTGTTTGTTGGTTTAAGGGGTTGCCGGGGATCCATGAGTCGCGCGCTATTAGGTTCGTGATAGTTTCTGGCCGATATGGTGGCCGCCGGCGTAGTAAGTAGCCCGGAGGGGGCCTGTGCCCCCTTATTAATGTCTGCCTGCGACCTTCCCCCCATAATGCCGTCCCTGTGTGCCTGCCGCTATAATGCCTGCCAGTGGCCCCGCCGTATCTAGTGAGATTCCTGCCTGCGGCCCCCTATAATCCTGCCTTGGCCCCCATAAGCCTGCCCTGGGCCCCTATAATGCCTGCCTGTGCCCCCATAATGCCTGCCTGCGGCCCCTATAATGCCTGCCTGCGGCCCCCATAATGCCTGCCTGTGGCCCCTATAAACCGCCAGCGGCCCCCTATAATCCTGCCTGGGCCCCTATAATGCCTGCCTGGGCCCCCTTATATCCTGCCTGCGGCCCCTATAATGCCTGCCCGCGGCCCCCATAATTCCTGCCTGCGGCCCCCTATAATGCCTGCCTGTGGCCCCCTATATCCTGCCTGCGGCCCCCAAAATTACTGCCTGCGGCCCCCTAAATCGCCTGCGGACCCCTATAATCCTGCCGCGGCCCCCATAATGCCTGCCTGGGGCCCCTATAATTCCTGCCTGTGGCCCCCAAAATGCCTGCCTCCGCCCCCAAAATCCGCCTGCGGCCCCCAATCCCCCTGGGCCGCCCTATAATCCTGCCTGGGGCCCCCTATAATCCCCTGCCTGGGGCCCCTATATCTGCCTGTGGCCCCATAACCCCTGCCTGGCCCCCTAATGCCTGCCTGTGGCCCCCATATTTCCTGCCTGTGGCCCCATACCTCCCTTTCGGCCCCCATAATGCCTGCCTGGGCCCCCTAATGCCTGCTGTGGCCCCCTATAACCCTGCCTGGCCCCCATATCCTGCCTTGGCCCCCATAACGCCTCCTGTGGCCCCTATATCCCTGCCTGGGCCCCCCTATAAATCCTGCCTGGGCCCCCTAAAAAGCCTGCCTGGGCCCCCTATAATGCCTCCTGTGCCCCTATATGCCTGCCTGGGCCCCTAAAAGTCTGCCTGGGCCCCCATAAGCCTCCTCCCCCATAAGCCTGTGGCCCATACGCCTGCCTGGGTCCCCATAGCCTGCTGATGCCACCCATAAGCCTGCCTGCTGGCCCCATAATGCCTGCCTGTGGCCCCCTAGCCTGCCTGGTCCCCTGTACGCTGCCGTGGCCCCCTATATGCCTGCCTGCGGCCCCTATATCCTGCCTGTGGCCCCATAATGCCTGCCTGGGCCCCCTATAATCCTGCCTGTGGCCCCTACCTCTGCTAACTAATAGCCTGCCGGGTGGCCCCCATAAGCCTGCCTGTGCCCCCATAAGCCTGCCTGAGGCGCCCATAACGCCTGCCCTGTGGTCCCCATAGACCTGCCTGAGCCCAAAACCGGCTGCCTGAGCCCCTATATGGCTGCCTGTGGCCCCCATAAACACCTGCCTGTTGCGCCCCGTAACGCCTGCCTTGGCCCTATATCCTGCCTGTGGCTTTCCTGCCAAACGCCTCCTGGTGCCCCCATACCGCCTGCCTGTTGGCCCCCATACGCCTGCCTGACCCCCATAACGCCTCCTAACCCCTAGCTATATATTTGCCTGAGCCCTAGGCTATATACCTGCCTGAGTGCCCCCTATTATTTTTATACCTACCTGTCTAAGGGGAGCAATATCTATATACCTGCCTGACGAGGAGGCTATCTATATACCTGTCCTGTCACTAAGGGGACTATATACCTATAATAAAGGAGTTATCTGGAAATGTGTAAGGATTCTAAGAGTATGTGTCCAAATTCCTCAGGAACGAGTCTTGCTGGAGCAATTGGCATGAAGGTGTGAACCGGTGGAGAAAAAAGAAAGTGAAACGACCTGATTCAGAAAAGACTCTCCGGTGAGTCAGTAAATGTAACTGCAGTGTAATCCAATTGATGTTTCTGGCTGACCTACATACGAACTAGTATCTAACCACTATCTGGTCACTGTGAGGGCGGTAATATATGTCTCCAGCCTTGGCAGTGGATAGTCACATGTGGGGTCGCGTTCGTCAGGGTCTGCAGAATTAATTGAGACCTTAAGTTAGTAATAGTTTTTGGGTCTTGGTTTTGTTAGGAGTTGTTTTTTAGTAACATTCATTCGTCTGGTATGTTTTGCTCCATGTAATCGGTGAATTATTTAGTGACTAGTTATTCAGGGGTAATACACTGTCATACGGAGGGGAGCGATTTTGAAAATGCAAATTTGTCAGGCTGATTTTCATTGTGCAGTACTGCTGAGGGAGATGAGAACGGGAGCTAGTAATTGCAAAAATTTGTGACAGACCTGGCGCAGTGGTGAGAGAAATAGGTTGTGTGTGGGGGGGGGGTATGTATTTTGAGGAGCGAGGGAGTGGGGGGGGGGGCGGGCCATTGGCTTGTACTCGCCTAGAGGCACCAAAATGCCTTGTCCCGGCCCTGGCTGTATGTTTAGGGTGTTTGTCCAGCTGTGGTGTGAACCTACACCCTAATCTCAAGTCTTTTGCAGACTTTTTGCAGGTTTTCCTGCAGGATGGTCCTGTATTTTGCGGAGTCCATCTTCCCATCGACTCTGAGCATATTCCCAGTCCCTGCTGAAGCAAAGCCTCCCCCAGCATGATGCTGCACCCATCATGCTTCACAGTGGGGATGGTGTAGTGTAGGTGTTTGGTGCAGTGTGGGCTTTCCTTCAACTCTTAGGGCGACTGTATGACGGCCGAATTACAAAGAGCAACGGCACTATTATAAATGGCTCTGATCTCTGTGGACGTGCGGAGGTGGGGCGCACTAGGAAACCGTACGAAGGCTCTAGCTTTGTTTAGCTCGCTATATTTTTAAACGCCTATACTGCTGGCGAAACAGGTTTAAACCACTTTCTAAGTGGTATACCTGAGGCCAAAAATGTTATGTCTATGCTAGAATGCCCTGATTATGACCCCAGTAGAGTGGGTTCATAAATCAGCACATTCTATACTAATTATATTGCACTTAAATTGTGGCGTTTAGAAAAACACCAAATTTCACTACATGCCTGCCCATAGTGTTTGGCTTTTAGGTCTCATTGACCTTTCCCCTTTTTCCCCACATGCTTGCTGTGCCCCCAACTTGTTTTTGCAACTGAAAACAGGATTTTTTTTGGTTTCCCTTTAAAAATAGCTTTCTTTTGTTTTCTCTTCCATAAAGAAAAGTTTTTGTGGAGTACTTGCCCTAACAGTTGTCCCCCCCCTGAGCTGTGTATCTCTGCAGCTTACAGAGTCCCCAAATGGGCTCTGTTTAAATTGCTCCCCTTGTAGGGTTTTTATTTTTAAAGTGAAAGTCAGGGCCTTGATAGGTTAGCAGTTTTGCCATACTCCTTCCATTTATTGATGATGGATTGAACAATGCTCCATGAGATTTTCAAAGCTTGAGCTTTTTTTTTTTTTTTTTTTAAAAACCCTGAAATTTACATTTTTCCCCAAAACCCTTTTATCCCTGGTGTCTAGGGGTATGTCTAAAAAAATTTGTTGCGATTTGGGAAAGGGGGAAGCAGTGGTGTCCCCTTTCCCATCCCCCACAACCCCGGCTCCCCCTTTTTTTCGAATTTGCGCTTCAACTCCACAGGTCCACGGAGGCTCTGCAGTCAACGCCACAGCACTTTAGTGCCGACACCTTGAGGATCCCTTACAGCTTATCACAGGAAGACTAAGAGCGGGGTGTCGTTCGGGAAAACCCCGCAGGGGCCCTTTGTTTAATAAAGCCCCATGAGACTCTATTATTGAGGCAAGTTAGAGGGCTATATTTTATGCTACCACCTGATATAGTGGGCTCATAAAAAGGGGGAAAAAAAACATTAAATTTTGGCAGGAAATTTTTTAGCCCCCAAAAAAAGGGAAATAGGGGGCCCATTTGGGACCTGGCGCTGAAATAGAACATGCGATTGGGGGTTTGGGTTTGGAAAAACATCTTGCCCCCTTTACAGTTTTAAAGCTGTGAAAATTTTCCCTTTTTTTTGGGGGGAAACTAAGCCCATACCTCCCAACTTTTAGAGATTGCAAAGAGGGACACTCGAGGGTTGACGGCCTGACTTGGGGTGTATCGTGACGTTGCTCTGCCCCTAGGGGTACAAAAGGGTTTCACCCAAGAAAATTGTTTTACTGTTAACCCCTGTCAAACACGGGCAAAAGGGAGACTGGGAGGGCGAAAAGGGCACCCCTCCTCGCCAAAAGATCCCCGAATGGCGGAGAGAGTTTTGTTTACCCATACTGGTTAAACAAAGTCTGCCAGTCTTAAAAGGGCCACCACAAATTTTGTTTAGTTATTAAAAGGGGGGGGCCGTTACCGACCTTTTTAACAAGGCCAGGAACCCCGGGTTTTGGGGGGGAGCGGGTTTTTTTATAGACCAAATGCTAGGGGGATGTGAGGCCAAAGATCAAGACGATAACTCGGAAATTTAAAATTTATAGGGTTTTTAAATTTGCATTGGAGGGGGGGATGGGGAGATAATGACTTGGTAAAATTTTTTTGCTTTTCAAGACCCCCGGGGGGGTTTAAAAACAAATTGAGGTTTTTTAAATCCCAAAAGAGGGGACTTTGGGCTTCTCAGCCATTTCCCCCCTAATGCCTTTTGATTTAAATTTTTATGTTTGTGAGAAGTGTCTACTAGTTTAGGGTTTCCCGTATATGCAGCCAAAAAGGGAACATGATCAATGTTTGATGTGATGGGAATATGATTCCTAGTCAGTGAAAATTTAAACCTCCTGAAAAGGGCTCGACCCCCAAAAAACCAAAGGGATTTAAAATGCGCCAAGAACCCTTTTTTAAAATTTGGGATTTTCACTATGTTTTTTTTTTCTTTTATTTTAGGGCCACCATCCTTGCCCCTTTCCTGGATCTGAAATTTTTTTTACTTCCAGCATTACCCAAAAAATATTTACAAAGTGTCTACAAATCAGGAAAAAAATTTTCTCTGAAAGGTCCTCCCCACTTGTTTTTCTTAAAGTGGGTGTAATATAGAATATGTGCTATTACAGTACCCTACTGACAAAAAAAAACGAGTAAACCTTACTCAAAAACGTTTTCTATTTCCGCTCCAAGTACTGAAAATTGGGAAAAATTTTTCCCTGCCCAAGGGTAAAAAAGGGGGAAAAAGCAAAGCAAACAAACAAGTCAAAAAAATTCCCCAGAAAAAGGGGGGACAAAAGGGTTTTTTTTTGGGCCCCTCGCCCCTTTAAATTTTCCAAGCTTTTCAGTAAAATTTTATTTGGGATGATCCCTTTGGAGCGGGAGAATTTTAAGGGATTTTAAAATCATTGATTACAAACATCCGTCGGGCAACAAACTCACTGCTGTTCATACCTTTTTCTCTCCAATTTCCCCTTAACCTTTTTTTGGGCCCCCTTACAGAAACATGGCTCCAGCAATCTGACCCCCGTTTTCCCCTTCCCCCCCCGGTTTTCCCCCCACCAAATGGGGGGGGCAAAACTTAAAAACCCAACCCCCCCCGCCCCTGAAAAAGGGGGCCGGGTGGAGGATTTTTGGGCATACTTCCCCTCTCCACACTGCACTTATCAGGCCCTTTCCCTTTTGGCACCCCCCTCACTTTCCCCCCCTTTGGGTCCAAAAACCCTCGGGAACTCTTTAAAGGCCTTTTTTTCCAAATCAGGGGCCCGCAGTTGTCTAACAGCCCCCCCCCGGGCTCCCCCCCCCCGCCATTTTTTGGATCATTTTTTGGCCGGGCCCGGGGCCCCCAAACCTTCCCTCTCTTTTAAATGCCCACTCTCATAAAGGGGATTTCAAAAAAAACCCCATTGAGCCCCCAAGTCTCCTTCCTCA
>JAODAL010011036.1:0-101982 GCA_025379985.1 Phyllomedusa bahiana | reverse complement strand
TATATACATCCAAAACAGCACAGAAAAATTTTTTGTTCCCAAATACTTTTATCAAATCAAAGGAAACCCTGTACCTTCCTGAAACAAAATTACATTATTTGAGATGCAATCGATCAACGAAGGGGAATTCGTTTAAATTTTCGGGAAAATTTCGTTGGGACAAAATCAAATTTTTGGGGGTACTTGGTGAACGAAGTGTCTTTGATTGAAAAATGGCTGCAGCACATGGCCTACATGGGCAAAGCACCGGAGAAAGGGCAAGCCTACAGACATGGCAAGGGAAACCAATCAAGACCGGGGGGTTTCTTACTCACCGCACTATATAAACCGAGGCCCGCTGGGACTCACACTCCTCCACGTACATGGGGAAGGGCTCCGGGGCTGAACTCTTACTAATTGATTTTTAATAGCGATTTTTGTGGGGTCTCACTTGTCTCAAACGTTTTTCTTAATGTTCATTTCAATTTTTTTGGGTTTTGGATCTGAAATCCTGCGTCCACCACGCATAACATTCAATATCCAAGGGATCTAACCAGTTCCTGTTTATTCATTTAAAAAACCCACTTTTACAAAAAAAACCTTCTTTTTTGGCTCTCAATTCTTTAGCCAATTTACATCCAGGGTTAATTAACGTTTTTTTGCTGGTCGCCCCCAAAAACCGTTTTTTCAACGCCAAAAAATATACTTTTTTCCGTACCAAATCACCAAAAAAAGGGTTAATTAAAAACTTACTTTTGTTGTGGCGAGAAAACAGCAATTTAAAACACCTACAAAGCACATTTGTGCGGCCAATTCTTTGGCGAAATTTTTACATCCGGGGGGTTAAATTTAAAAAGCTTTTTTGCGGGTTTGGGGCACAAAAAAAAACCCGCTTTTTAAACGCCAAAATATAAAATTTTTCTTGACCTAATTCACAAAAAAGGGTTAATTACAACTGTATCTCTTGTTTTGGGGCGTAAAAAACACCAATTGTAACACCTACAAACTACTAGTTTGGGGGGCTAAATTTTAGCGCAATTTACATCCGGGGGTTAAAATTAAGCGTTTTTGCGGGTGTCTACCCCAAAAACCGTTTTTTCAACGCCAAAATAAAAAATTTTTCCCCTTTACCAATTCCAAAAAAGGGTTTAAATTAAAAACTGACCTTGTTGTGGGGCTAAAAACACGCAATTTAACACCAGAAACTACTATTTTGGCTCCCAAAATTCTTTGGCCAATTTATATCCGGGGTTTAATTTTTAAGTTTTTTTTGCTGGTTCTGACAAAAATAAACCCCCTTTTTCCCAACCCCAAAATATATCCCAATTTTTCCCGTACCTAATTCATTCCAAGGGTTTAAAATTAACCTTTTTCTTTTACTTTTTATAAAACCCCAACAGTGTTTTTAAACAAACAAACAAGAAAATTTTTCCGGGCCATTTGGGGAGCGCAATTTAAATATCCAATTTACCCAAGTTTTGTTACGGGGTTCAGGGGGTCAAAAACATTTTTATTTTTACATATACAATATCATCATAAAACATGTCTGTAAAATTTTAAACAAACAGTATGCCCGGGACAGAGAGGGGCAGCTCTCACCTGGGGTCAGGGGCACAAACTTTCCCGGGAACAGGCCCGGGTCACAGCAAAAAAAAGGGAAACCTCGCAGGGGGGGTCCCCGGGTGAGGCCACAATTTCCCCCCCCCCCCCCCCCCCCCCCCTTCCCCCCCCCCCCCAATTTTAAAGGGGCCGTTTTTTTTCAGCCCCCAAGGGTTCTTAAAGGGGTTGACTGGGTCATCCTTTTCCCTCCCAGATAACTGCCCAACCCCCAAGAAACCCCCTGGGAACCTCAAACACAACCATTATTGCATGCCCGGAGGGGTTCACGGCCCTCCCCTTTCCCCCTTCACCCGCCTCTGCCCACCCGGGTTTTCCCTCACCCAGAGATCTATTTTATTTTGGTTTTGGGCCCTCAGCGCCACTATATAGCGAGGATGAAAAATTTTTGAGGGGGGCATTTAGCAGCTATTTTTGGGCAGCGAAGAAAGGGGGAAAATATCCCTCTTCTTGCGTAGCGGAAAAGTATAGTTTGGGGAATGCATGGGGGGGTTTCTTTTTGTGAGAGGTAAAGCCTCGCATTCCCCAAACCGGGGTTGAGGACAGCATTGACGATGAAACACAAATAGAGTTATGATGTACCGACCGCACTTGGGAGCCGATGAGGCAAGGGCTTCATCATCGCATGAGAAGAGGGCGTCAGCTTGCCGTCAGGCCAGCAGCGCTGCCAGCAAGTGGTCTGTGGCCGTGAATCAGCAGTATTAGCAAGCAGCGAGTGTGAGTCTGGGAGCCAACGCCGACGGGGTAAAAAAACCCGCTTCGCAGTCCATAGTAAAGTAGCAGCACAGTGGCTTCAGCGGGCAGCGGCGACAGTTATTCACTCAGTGCGGAGGCGTTGGCTGTTAAAATCCGATACTCGGGCGGTGTGGCAGTTCTTTGCCTAAGACACCGAGGAGCCGAATATGGGTATATGTAGAATCGGTGGGTCAAAAGTGTAAGCGTGGCCAGGAGCCTAACGTTGCACCACGCCCTGCTTAACACATCATGTCACCTCCGGTGGCCTGGGTAGAAACGTGCTCAAGTGGTGGTCCATCCTGCCGCCGTTGCAGCAACAGCAGCAGCAGCGCCCAGGGCACGCATCGCCATTGCAGCCAGTCAAAGCTCCACCACCCTCTGCAAAGGAAGCGTTTCTCTTTGACATCATCTCCCTGTCCAGATGCACCTGCTCCTCGCTACTTATGGCGACACAGTCGTTCCATCGAGGCGATTGCAATGAGACCAACATACGTCCCAACCATCCTAAGGTCAGCATCTGACTGTGCTGTCCTCCAAGAAGTTGGTACTCGCATTCCCTCCCTTCCACATGGTGGACTCTGCATCGTTCAAGAACTAATGGCTTGTTGCCGAGCCGAGATTGGAGAGTTCCAAGCCGTAATTTCATTTTTCAAAAAGGCAGTAACCAGCACTTCATAAAATATGTGAACAGAAGTGGGTCACTCCATGAGCTTAACTGTTTGTTTGCAAGGGCAACGGCTGCGCCCACTCTGGAGCTGTAACTTACTCAGGTCCAGTACATGTCCTTAACGCCCACTGGGTGAATGTTTCCTTCCAGCCAGGGCACACCAACAACTTGGACAGGAGACGCCGCTTTCTCTTCTCTCCACGTTTCAACTGCGTCACCTGCGCCAATGTCCAGCCTCCCCTCCTCCTCCACCACCACCATCTCAGCCTCCACAAGTACTCTCCATCATAACCATATTTGTATGGCACAGAGGTGTCAACGCAGTTCTACACCTGCTTTCCTCGCGAGAACGAAGTCAACACAGTGAGGAACTGCTCCCTCTTCATGCATGAAGAAATCGATGTGTGCTCTCCGCGCCAACTGCAAATCGGAACCATGGTGACGACAAGGAGAAATGGTGTCCGCTATCTGCACCCGAGGAGGGATGTCCATGCGCCCTTCATGGCGCACGTGTTCAATCTGGTTGTGAAAAGTTCCCTGAAGTCTTCCACCGATCTTCAGAACATACTGAAAATGGCCAGGAAACTGTGCATGCACATTATCCTTTCGAACAAAGCCAGAACACCCTCCTCGAATTGAGCGGCAGAACGGCTCACCCCCCCAACAACTCTGATACGATTTTCCACCCCTGGAATTCCAGCTTGCACATGTTGGAACCGGACTGTATTGAACAAGAAAATGGCCATTTAAACGATTTTTTGATGATCAGGCAACAGAAGTCCTCCCCTGTGTAACTTTGATGTCAGCCAGTGCAGCTCATGCGTGACACCCTGCCGTTGTTGAGGCCATTCGAGGAGGCACACGTATATTTGCCAGTCAGCCAGGACTACGGGATGAATAACGTCGATTCCACTGCTTCCTGTTCCTGGAACAGATTCTGACAAAATCTGTCTGGGCCAGGGGACCTGAGACGGTGTGGCGACTACATCTCGTGGCACATGAGTCCGTGGGACTGAAATGAGGAGTGAAGAGGACATTGGAGCGAGCAAGCATTGTCTGGTAAATGATGGATTTTCAACTCAGGTGACAAAGAGCAAGAGGAGCGAGTCTGGAGATGTGGATGGAGATAGGAAGATGAGTGCAGTTGAACCCCCACGCACCCGTGGCATATGCATGGATAATTGAGGCAGGGAGCCCCTCATAGTCACTTGTGCAGATGGCCCGCAGCATGCCTTATTTTTTGCCTGCTATTGACAGCCTGAATAGTCACATCCGCAAGATGACTCAAGGCTCTCCACCATCTCCACCCTAATGAACCCTCGCTAACCGGTCCACAAAAATGGGAATCCTTTTTCCCAGCTATTGAGAGAAGACAAACTCGAAAACTATAGGGAAATCCCTCCGTAATCATTTGGCCGCTGCCTATGTGCGGCACTCGTCCCTCTGACCAGGTCTGACCGGGGGTTCATCACGCTCACAGTACTACTGCCAGAGGCTGCTGTGGGAAGTGGGGCATGGATCAGTACCATAGTAAAGCCTAAGTTCTGGAGTCACTGATGAGGCAGCTTCTTCAGCGCCTATGAGGAGGGCAGTCGCCACATCACACAGTGTTAGGACCCTGGAGCAGTCCCTGAACCAACAGGTTGAAGGCCTACTTGGACAGCACTCTGCCACCTCAATTAGAAGATCGCGACTACGGCAGCCCCCCCCAAACTGGATATGGGGCCGCAACTTGCCGAGTTGCAGTGTAGAAGCTGTCCTGCCCGGCAGTATTTTCATCAGAGTGGTGTTCAGTGCGGCTGTGTGGCCATCGTTTACCTACCCCAAGGAGAAACCCGCTTGTCCACGGGGAAATGTGGAACGACTGACCTTTGTTCAAGATGAATCAGGCCGTGATCGGCCAGATTTCCACACACCAATGCCTTAGGCGTCAGTCCTGGGTTCAAACTACCTGCCTCTCAAGCACAATTCTGAATGGACCGCCACCCTCCTGATTCACACATCTGCTGACCAGTTTCTCTTCTCCACTCACATCTTTACCAGGGACTGGTAATTGCCTACCACCTCAACACTCTGTTCATTGTGCCACTTCTATGACCTCAAGCGCTGCATGACTGGTTGCCATTACATCCCCACACTGTTCATTGTGCCACTGTCTGACTCATGCTGCTGCTGTGGCTGCTTCCATGTTCCCCACACTGTGTCAATGTGCCACTGCTACCTCATGCTGCAGCCCGCCCGTGACCTCCTGCTCTCAGTCATTGTGCCACTCTCTGTGCTTCCCTCCTGTTTTGGCCACCTCCCAGAATGTCATGTGTGCACTCTCCTGACCTCATGCTGCAGCTTTGACTCCTGCCATGGCCCTCCTCAACTGTGCATTGAGCCACTGCCGTGACATTCATGCTGCTGCCTGCCGTGACATCCGCTCACCGTCATTGTGCCATTCTGTGGCTTCCCTCCTGTTTATTCCCACCTCCAGAATGTCCATGTGCCACTGGCCTGATCTCATGCTGCTGCTGTCGTGACCTCACACTGTTAGATTGTGCCACCACTGTGTCTAATACTGTTTAGCCGCCTCCAGAATGTCATTGTGCCACTGCCTGATCTCATACTGCTGCCGCCGTCGGTGACCCGGCCATGCAGCCGTGTGGCGAGAGGGGGGCCTATCGGCCCCCTGCCACAGGGGTCCGGTCGCTGATGCGACCATTGCGGCCCCCGTAAGCGCGCCCAGACTGCACTCGGGCCCGCCGGGGGGAACACTCCACCCTCGGCGGGCGATCCTGGCCGCCCTGCTTCCCATACCCAAGCGGACCGCCGGCAAATGGCCCGGATTGCCCCTATTGTCCAGAGATCCGGGCCTGGCCTGACCTCATGCTGCTGCCGCCGTACTTCCGCTCCTCAGTCATTTGCCATTCTGTGGCTATCCTCCTGTTTTGCCACCCTCCAGAAGTCCATTTGTGCCACTCGCCATCTCATACTGCTGCCGCCGTGACCTCCACACTCTGTGATTGTGCACACTGTGCCTAATACGTTTTGTTTTGCCGCCTCCAGATTGTCATTGTTCCACTGCCGATCTCATACTGCTGCCAGCCGGGACCTCCACACTTTGGGATTGTGCCACTCCTGTGGACTAATACATTTAGGAGGCCCCCCTCCAGAATGGATCCATTGTGGCACTGCCCTGATCTCATACTGCCTGCTGTCGAGACCCTTGCCACACTTTGATCAATTGTGCACTCAGTGGCTAATACGTTTAGGGCCCCTCCCCAGAATGTCATTGTGCCACTGCCAGATTCTCAACTGCAGCCTAGCCGTGACTCCACACTGTGTGAGATGATGCAACTCTATGGCCTAATACGTTTTTGGCCGCCTCCAGAATGTCATTGTGCCACTGCCTGAGACCTCATACGTACTTGCCGCCGTACCTCCGCCTCTCAGTCATGTGCCACTCTGTTGCTTCCTCGTGTTTTTTTGCCACCTCCAGAATGTCATTGTGCCACTCCTGACCTCATGCTGCTGTGGCTGCCCGCCTAAGTCACCCTCAACAACGCTGTCACTAATTTTTTCCACCTGAGCTCTCAGCTTGTTTTTTTTCCAGTTTTTCGCTGGAAATACTTTATCAGGTACTTTCCCCTTGAGTTTTTTTTTTCATTTTCCCCCTTTTAAATGCCCAGGGAATTTTTAGAAAGGATTTAAGGCGGCGGCAGAATCTCGTGTCATACTAAAAAAAAAAAGTTAAACCAAACCCAAACCCCCCTTCATTTTTTAAAACAGGAACAACGTTCCGCACCCTGGGGTCGTGCGCCTGGAAAAACTGCTTTTTAGCGATTCAGCCAAAGTAATTCGGAAGAAATAATTCTTCGGAAAATTCGGCAAGTGCGAATCTATTTTTGGAAATTCGCCCATCTCAATTTTATTGAAATTTCCGATATTGAATACGACCCAATAGAAGTCAACGTATTCGCTTCACTAGTGATAAAAGTTCTTTTTTCCCCTATTGCTCCTTCTAATACTTTTACCCTCTCCCTTTTCTGCAACATAGTCATATTGACTGCCCCATAGTAATTGCCCATGCTTGTTCTACCTTGGAAACCACAGTCATTTATCTGCTCACTTTAGTCTTTTGGCCTCTGTTGTTTCGGGTTCAAATGTTTAATTTTTTGGGTATTTGATACAATTGCTAGCAACAATCCTGCTAGCTTCTGTGTTTATTGGAGGCGACACTATGTTTTACAGTATCTTGTCACCATCTAATGGCTAATATCAAAATTACATCCCTCACTTTAAAGGGATTCAACATTCCTGAGAGGAGATCTCAGGTTTTACAACACTTGCACAAACAGAAGGAGCAAATTGCTTGCCTGCAAGAGACCCTGTGCTCCAGTCCTATATCGTGAGCAAGGGGCGCTCTTTTTTGGCCCGAAACCGTCAAGTCTGTACCCCACTGCCCCTCCCATTATTATCAATAAAAGAAGCCTTTTAAAACGCATCCGGGATCCATTACCTTTGTTTGGTGTCTATTCAGGGAGCCGAGACGGGAGGCCGGGACCGGCAAGACGAACCTGCAGGCAGACTGGAGTTTTAACCTAAAACACATCAATTGGAGTGGTGAGCATGAAACTTTTGCTTTATTAGAAGCTACTCCAGTCCCATATCCAGTCATTCTGCAACAGATTCTTCCCTCTCTGGAACAAAAGCAGTAGCACTACCTCTAAAACTAAAGCTAAGTCCAGCAGGACTGTGTTTTTGGTGCAGATTTCCACAAAAGCCACGGTCACTTTTTAGATTTGACGTCGCTGTTGACTGACGGCAAGTACGAGCAGAATCCGGTGGAAAATACAACATGTTGAATATTCCGCCGAATTTTAAACTCAACAGTAAAAAATCCATGCTGTATAGATTACAGCATGGAATTTTTATTGCTGTCTATGCAGTCAGTGTCCACGGTTTTTGGGGTGGATTTAAAATAATGAACCACTGAAAACCAAAGTAAAGCAGCCATTAACATGCCAAAGGTGGCTGCCATTTTCTTTCACAAGTCTTTGTCTCTTCAGATTATCAAGTTTCCACGGTCAATGATCCTTGTGTAATATTTCTGAAATGCAACATTCAGGATCATATTTAAACAATCACCAACATTTATCGGGAAACTGAAAACCAACCCTCTTTCTGACAAACTTAAGAACAACAGCTTTTGCCCACGACTCAATAAATTTATTGGGTTTTAAAATTTACATTTAATCCACTTTAAAAAAATCAACCTCAGAAAAAGTTTCACCCCACAGTCAAATACCTGCCCAGTCCCCACCGCCCACCTCTATATCTGCATAGTCCCACCTCCCACCTCTTTTCCCTGCTATCTCCCCGCTCACCATTATTTTTTCACAGTCCCCCCCTTCCTTTTTGCGAAAATAACGCTCATCCCGTCGCCAACCGTATACTAAACACCCCCCACCCACCTCTAGCCCGCACACCCCCTTCCGCCCACCCTATACCTCCAGTCCCCGCTGTCCACCCCTATATCCGCACAGTCCCCACCTCTATACCTGTCCAGTCCCCACCACCCATCTCTATACCTGGGTAGTCCCCACCGCTCACCTATATACCTGTAGAGTCCTCATCGCCCACCCCTATATCTGCACAGTCCCCAACACCCACCCCGATAACTGCACAGTCTCCACCGACCCCCCCTATACCTGCACAGTTCCCACCACCCATCCTTATACCTGCACAGTCCCCGTCGTGTGCCCCTATACTTTTACAGTGTCCACCGCCCACCCCTATTTCCGAACAGGCTCAATCGCCCACCCCTATATCTGCACAGACTGCACCACCCATATCTATACCTCAACAGTCTCCACTGCCCACATCTAAACCTGGATAGTCCCCACCGCTCACCTATATACCTGTAGAGTCATCATCACCCACCCCTATATCTGCACAGTCCCCAAAGTGCACCACGATAACTGCACAGTCTCCACTGACCACCCATATACCTGCACAGTTCCCACCACCCATCCTTATACCTGCATAGTCCCCGTCTTCTGCCCAAATACCTTTATAATCTCCACCGCCCACCCCTATATCTGAACAGGCTCCATTGCCCACCTCTATACCTGCACAGTCTGCACCATCCACATCTATACCTCCACAGTCCCCACTGCCCTCATCTAAATCTGCACATTGCTCTTCCCTCTTAACCTGCTCCTCCCTTGTTACTCACGACTAGCTTTTCTCTCTACTCTTCAAATTCAATGTCATTACCTGTAATCGTGACCCAATGCCATCCAACCACATCCAAGACTTTAGTGCTGTAATTATTCCATCCCTCACCCATCTCTTCAACCTATCATTAACCTCTGGCATCCTGCTTTAACTCCTTACCACCGCAGTCTATTTTTTTTTTATCACGTTCGTTTTTCTCTCCCCACCTTCCAAGAGCCATTTTTTTTTCCATCTACATAGACATGTTATTTCTAATGGTGTTTTGTTTTTACAGCATTCATTTTCGGTTACAATTGAGGTTTTAGGTTTTCTTCAAAATTTAAATATAAAAATTCTGGCAACCCCCAAAACCATGTGGGTTTTTTCCCCGCTATGGTTCAGTACCGTAAAAAAGATCCAAACATTTTCTATTTTTTACGTTTTTACACAACGCCGTTTTCTACGAACAATACGTTTTTTGCACTTCCACATATGGACTTGAGAGAGGTTTCGTTTTTTTTGGGGCATTTTGAAAAAGATGAAACTTTTTTCCCTTTTTTTGGGGATGTAAAATGCCCCCTAAAATTTTTTTTTTGTTTTTGGGGAATTTTTTTTTTCTTTTTTTTTTTTTTTTACAATTTTTTAAGTGAAAGGGAATAAATGATGTTATATTTCAATAGATTTTTCTTTTATGGACGTGGTGATTTTTTTAATACTTTTAAAACACACACACATAAATTTTAAAACCAATAATATATAATATATATATTTTATATTTTAAATATATAAAAAGATATTATTTAAAATATTATATATATATTTTTTAAAAATATATATAAAAATATATAAAAATATGGGGCAGAGCGACCTTTGGTTATGCCACTAGGTGGCGTAGGGTGCCACTGGGGGAGCCTGGTCTCGGTGGGGGAAGCCAGGTTTGGCTTGGGGTCAGCAGCATTGGGTCTCCCCCCTTGTACATAGCATGGCTAATGTCCAGCTACTAAGGGCGGCCCTTTCCCCGGGGAAAAAATTTGCAGAGGGGGGAAAGGGTTTGTTCCCCCCTTTTCCAGCCCCATTTAAATTGGGTAGGCAATGGAGCCCTTTTAAAAGGGGCCCTTTCCCTTTTACCAGGTGTTAGGGTAGTGTTGACGTTAAAATTATGAAAAAAGGGTTGAAACCCGGCACGGTTTTTAAACGTTGAAGTTTTTTTTTAGATCACAAGAAAAAATTTAGGTTAAAATCTGTGCATAACTTTTAATATCGCGCCATTTTCATCGGTTTCCCCTGTCATTTTGGGGGCCAAAAAATTTCCAAAATTACAAAAAAGGGAGCAGGGTGAATTTTGTGTGCGACGCCCATGACTGGGAGGGTGTAGGGTTTGGGCGATTGGCGGGAAAAAAATAAACAAAAACCTGGGTTTACATAAACAGCCCTTCCTGTTCAGTTCAGGGGTTGTCGCGTCCCAGAGAATAGGAACTGCGCTCTGCTTGTGTCCAAAAAAGTCAGCAAACAGCTCAGCAAATTTATTCTATTTCTTCACAGAAAAACCCTTTTACTGTTGGGTTTGTGGACCCTTAACAACTCAGTTAGATCGGGAGTTTTAAAGGGATTTTATGTGGGTTTACGAAGAGAATTTTAAAAGGAGCACCCTTCCGGCTGTAAAGTGACGGGGGGGGGGGGAGCGGAGGGGGGGGGGGTCCCGCGGGCGACACGGACAAAGGTTTTTTAAAAAATTACTGGATATATTTTCCCCGGGGGATTAGTTTAGACTTTTGCACTGCAAAGTTTTAAATTAAATTAACAGTTTTCTTTTGAAAAATTTCCGGGAAAATTTTGGGGGGCCAGCCTGTACTTTAAAATTGGGTTTTTAAAACATTTTTTCCCTAGAAAACTGGTTGGTCCTTTGTTAGGTGCAAAACTCCACTTTTATTATCATTATACATTTCAGATTGGGTTTGTTCTTTTTAAATTTTGCCCTTTCCCACTTTTTTGATATAGGCACTTTGGGGGTTTAAAATTAAAACCCCCGCAATTTTTTTTGTGGGCACATTTTGAAAAGTCCCAAAAAATCCCTTTTCCTTTTTCCCAAATACATTTAAATTAGGGGTTTTTTCATTTTTGGGGCAGTACAGCTTTGGGTTGATAGAGTATTTGCATTTTAAATGGTTACAGCAATTTTGTATCCCCCACAGGTGAATTAAAAGGGTTTTCCGTAAATCCCTTTTTATTTTCCCCAAATTACTTTTTCAGATACTTTTTTTTTAAATTTTTGGGCGCACTTACCAAGGTTTGTTCATTGGGGGGCCCAACCTTGAACTTAAATTTTAATCCCAGCAATTTTGTAGCCCACCGCAGGTGTTTGAAAGGTGCCAAAAATACCTTTTTTTATCCGAAAAAAATTTCAGTACGTGTTTTTTCACTTTGGCGCAGAAACACCCTTTTTTAATAAGCCTTTGCTTTAAAAATTTTGTAAATTAAAGAAATTTTTGTAGTAAACCCCCCGGTGAATTGAAAGGTCCCAAAAAATCCCTTTTTTTTTTATCCGAAAACATTTAGATAGGGTTTTTTTTTTATTTTTGGGTCAGAAAAAGCTTTGTTGATAGTTACTTTGATTTAAAATTTTAAAACCAGCAACTTTTTAGTCACCACGGGTTTTTATGGGTCCCAAAAAATTTACCTTTTATTATCAAAAAAACATTTTCAGATACTGTTTTTTTTCCCCATTGGGCAGGCCAGCTGTTTTTTGAAAGGCCCCCTTGCAGTTAAATTTGAAATCCGCAACTTTGAAGTCACCACGGTGAATTGAAGGTCCCAAAAAAAAAACCTTATATTATCCCAAATACATTTCGACAGGTTTTTTTTTTCATTTTGGTCAGTCAAGCTTTTTTTCAAGGTTTAACTTTTTTATTTAAAATTTGAATACAGCAATTTGGGTAGTCACCCAGGTGAATTGTTTAGTCCCAAAAAAAAAAACCTTTTTTATTTCCCGTATAAAATTTCAAAAACGGTGTTTTTTTCACTTTTGGTCAGTCAAGTTTTGTTCTTTAGAGAAACTTTGAAAAAAAGGAAGGTGGAGGTCTCCCTTGGAGGAAGGGGGGGGGTCTTATCTCAAAACTTCCGCTTCCGAAATCGCTTAAACCCACGACTTTTTGACGATGGGGCGTAATAAGGGGTTTTAAACCCTTCGTGTTAATAAAATGACGGGACCCCAGCCGGGGGGCTCTTCCAGCACCCACTGAAATTTTCCCGGCCCGGGCTGCTAAAACCGCGTTTTTAATAGATGACAGACGTAGCCTGGGGCTCCCCCCGCGCCCCACTGAAGTCTGTCCCTGACAGGGGACCCCCGCTTTTAACAATGGTGGGCAGCATGGCTTCACCGTTGGGGGCCAATCAGGAGAGCAAAAATTTTCTCTAAAAATTATTTTTGAAAAAGGTTTTATTCTGTGGGGTTTTAAGTATGTCAAAAAGGGTTTCCAGGGCTGGACAAAAATTTCCCAAAATTTTTGGGGCTTTAAATTTTTGGGGCTGGAGCCCAAACTTTTTTTGGGTCGAAAATCATCTGATCCCAGGGAGTCTGCCCCAATCACTGAAGAAGGTTTTTGGAGGAAAAATGAAACCATTAAAATTTTTTTTGGCTAAAACCCACCCCTCAAAAACCAGGAGGGCAAATTTTTTTTAAAAAAACTAAAAAGTGTTTTGGGAGAAAGGACTTTTTTTATTATTATGGGGTGTGTGGACGAATAAAACATCTACCCCCCCCCCCCCCCCCAAATAAAAAAATACCTTTAAAAACGGGCAGGGGGGGGTGAAAATTGTTGTATGTTATCACACTTGAAAAAAAAGAAAAAAATAATAAAAAAATTTTTTTTTTTTAAAAAAATAAAAAAAAAAAATTTCCCCTAAAAAAATTTCTGTAAACAAATGTCATTTACCCAAAAATTTACAAATTTGGACAGTCACTGTAAAAAAATGCATAGGGGCCACTTTGTGATCGTGGATCAAACATTTTAAAGGGGTCTTGGGGCCATAAACCCGGGCAGGTAGGGCCCAATGTCCAGTAAAAACAAAATTTGGTGGTTAAAAGACTCCTTTTTTCCGGCATTTTTTAAAATCGGGGGGTTTTATGCAGGTTTGGGGCTAAAGCCCCCGTTCCAGGACGGCATAGTCTATGCCAGTAAAACAAAAAGGGTTTGGTTAAAAAAGCCCCTTTTTCCGGGGCATTTTTTAAAAAATTTTTGGGGGGTCAGGGCGGTTTTGGGGTTTTCATGTTTGGGGTCCGGGGCAGGGGACAGTATTTGTCCATGAAACTAAAATGGTGGTTGAAAGACCCTTTTTCCCCAGCATTTTTTTAATTTTGGGGGCCTGCAGGTTTGGGGCTCATGCTGTGGCCCAGGACGGTTTAGGGTAAATGCCCAGTGAAACTAAAAGGGGTTTTTTGAAAACTTTTTTTTTCCCGGCTTTTTAAACCCTGTTGGGTTTTTAGACGGGTTTTAAATTGGTCTTTTCTGTGGTACAGGACAAAATTAGCAATTTTCCAGTTAACTAAAATGGGGTTGAAAAAACTCCTTTTTTCCGGGCACTTTTAATTTTTGGGGGTCAGACATTTTTTTAAAAGGTAAAAAGTAAAAACAGGGATTTTTAAAATCAATGCCCCATTTTTCAACTAAAATGGGGGGTTGAAAGACCCCTTTTTCCGGCATTTTTTAAAAATTGGGGTAAAATGGCGGGTTTTGGGGCTCATGCTGCTTTCCGGGGACAGGGATATTCAATCCCCCTTTCAAGTAAAATAAATGGTTTTTAATCATACTGCCTTTTTGGCTTTTTTTAAATTTTGTGGGTAATGCAGGTTTAAGGGCAGGGCTGTGGTGCAAAACGGGGATTTTGAATGGTCTTTGATTTTTTTTCTGTGGGCTTTTAAAACCCTAAGTGGGTTTGCCAAAGATTTTGGGCAGGGAACTTTTTGACTTTTTTGGGGGATGTTAATTCCGTTTCCCCCCCAGGCCCTTTTTTTGGGTTTGTAAGAATGAAGGTGTTGTTTCTCACCTATAACTTTCCCTGGGTCATGGGGGTGAAAAATCTTTTTATCGATTATCGTTTATCTTATTGTTTAATTGCCAAAAACGACAAATCGACCCGTTGAAGATAGTCAACATAATCGCTCTTCACAATTTCCCAGGGGGGGTGTGGTCAGCTGCAAGTTGGGCAGCAGTGGACCCTTGTGAAGGGGGCTCTTATCCCCCGGCTTGAGGAAAAGCAGGTGGCTGCCTTGGGGAAAGGGTTGAACCATTTGAGGTTGTACAATTGTTGGTGGGGGTTGTGCATTAGGCAAAACCCACGTCGGGGGGGGGACAAAATTTAAATTGTTTGGGTTCCCTTGGGCCTGGGACGGCCAGGATTTTAATTTGTTTGTTTTTTTGTTTTCCCGGGAAAATCTGTGCTTCAATAAATCTGCTTGGGGGCCATTTTAAACCAGAACCTTTGTCATGTGCCAACCTTTAAAACCCAAGCGGCGATCGTGAGCAAAAGTACCCCCCAAAAAAACGGCCCAAAGCGGGCTTTCCGGGTGCATGTGAGTCCGTCACCATAAAAACCATATAAAATTTAAAGGGGGCCCAAATTTTTGGGGGAGGGCAGTTTAAAAGTTTTGTGGACCGCTACTTTTAAAAATTAAGGTTTCCCTACTTATTGTGATGGATGCCCTTCAATTTGTACCTTTCCATGGGAAAATTATTTCTACCAAAAAAGGATTGTCTTATAGAAGAAAATTCATTTAAAATGGGGGGCTAGGTGGTGAAAAGAAATGAAAAAAAAAGTTATACAGCCAAAATGTCTGCCCCCTGTCACTCGCCACCCTGCAAAAAAAATGTAATTGTGTCTTTGTTTTGGGGGTTTAGTTTTTTTGTTGGAGTTTACACTCAATGGATTAATTGACATGTTAACTGTATTCTGCTGGTCAGTACGTTAACAAGAGCCACATTATCACCACATCTTGTGACGGCTGGGTAGTGGATCCGCCGGACCACCGCAAGCGATGGTAGTTAAGCCACGCCAGGGAACGGAAACTAAGTAGCCCCCGGGTTTTTTAAACCAGAGCCCCCGCAAAGGGCGGGATGGACTTGCTGCGGCGTGAGGCTACCAGGTCCCCCCTGAGGTGACTTGCTTGCGGTGGCGGCCGAGGTGCAGCGAGATACAAAAATCGTAGTCCGGGAAAACGTAGTCATGGCAGGCAGAAGGTCAGGCAGGGCGGCAATGGTTTGTGGCGTGGACAGCAGAAGGTCAGGGCAGGCGGCAGGGGTTCGGAGTCGGGAAAACGTAGCAAGAGGTCTGGTAACACTGGAGGGCGAGAACACACTTAGGGAACGCTTTAGCTAAGGCACGAGGCAACATAGACCCCGCAGGGAAGTGACGTGGGTGCAAAACTTATATAGGGACAGCGCCCGGCAATTCCCCATGGCGCACGGGTCCCTTTAAATGTACTGCATGCGCATCGTCCGGCCCCGGCAGGGGACGAGACCGGACGGGAGCGAGGCCAGGTGAGTGGATGGGACGGTGGCGCCACGACCGCATTGCGTCCGCGGGGCCCCCCGCCCCCTGCCGGGCCGGCCGTGGGGAACGCGGGTGCGACCGCGGTCTTACCATGGACCGGGGCGCAACCCTTACAGTACCCCCCCTTAGGCCCCCCACCTTTTTAGGCCGCAGAAATCTGAGGATAAAGGCCCCCGATTCAGGATATTGGATTCCGGCTCCCAGGATCTCTCCCAGGTCCGAAGCCCCTCCAATCCACGAGGAAAAACGCCTCCCTCTGACCGTTTTCTTATCAAAAATGTCCTTTACCTAGAAGATGTAAGTGGATTCGGCTACTGGGGTATGCGTCACATTCTTCCGAGAGAACCGGTTCAGCACCAGAGGCTTAAGAGGGACACATGAAATGCTTGTGGATCCGGAGAGATGGAGGCAAACAGAGCTTGTAGGTCACAGGGTTCAACTGCCGAAGAACTGCTGAAGGGTCTGAGGAAGCGAGGGCCCAATTTAAGACTAGGGACCTTCAGGCGCACATATCTTGAAGAGAGCCAAACTTGGTCCCCAGGGAGAAACTCGGGGCAGGTCTTCTCCTTTTGTTCTGCCTGAGACTTCAAAACGGGCGGAGGCCCGAAGTAAGAATGCCCGCGTCTCCTCCCCAGATGGCCTTGATATCCCGACCTGTGTTGAAAAGGGGGCACATCCGAGTTAGGAGGCAGGGAAGGGGGGTGCGGGAGGCGGCCATAGACAACAAAGAACGGGGGAAACGCCGGCAGCATCCGAGTCCCGTTGGTTATATCAAATGGGCCCACGGGAGCAGCTCGGCCCCATTTTGTCCTGACGTCCGGAACACAAAGTGACGCAGGATTCTCCCAGAATCGGGTTCACCCTCTCCACCTGCCCAGTGGACAGAGGGTTATAGGCCATGAAAAGTCCAACTTGACTTGCAGAGGGGAGCACAACGCACGCCAAAAAGGGGAAAACAAATTGAACCCCGGGGTCGGAGACAATGTGTGAGGGCAGTCCATGAAGCCGGAAGCCCATCCCGGAAGAAAAGACTAGTCAATTGTGTGGGCAGACGTCAGGCCAGGGAGAGGCACAAAGTGGGACATCTTAGAGAACCGGTCTGTCACCACCCAGATGACCGAATTCCCAGAGGAGACGGGTAGATCCGTGATGAAGTCCAAGTCTATGTGCGTCCATGGGATTTCAGGCACAGCGGGGAAATGCAAAGGCCAGGGCCTGTGGCGGGGGACTTTGTTCCGAGCGCAAGTGACACAGCGAGGGTGTAGTCCTTGACATCCTGTGCTAGAGTCGGCCACCATAGTGCCGCGAGATCAATGCATAAGATTTCTGAGCTCCGGGTTGACCAGCCACCAAGGAGCTATGCCCCCACTCCAGAATCTTCCTCCTGATGCCACGGCACGTACGTCTTGCCCGTAGGATTTTTTGGAGACCTGCGGGAGCCACTTGAACCAACCGTTTGGGGGGAAAATGATTGTTGTGACACGGGTTCTTCACCGACCACGTCCGAGGCACGAAAAGAGGGCATCCGCCTTGACTTCTTCTCAGCAGGCCCGAAATGTATATAAAAATCAAACCGTGAGAAAAAAAAGAGACCACCCGGGCTTGGCGAGGGTTTAGACGTTGGGCCGTCTGAAGATACAACAAATTTTTGTGGTCCGTAAAGATGTGATTGGATGACGAGCCCCCTCCAGCAGATGCCCCGCCACTCCTCTAAGGGCCAACTTGATGGCCAAGAGTTCCCGGGTCCCCAATGGCATAGTTTCGCTCAGCCGCGAAAAGTCTTTGAGAAGAAGCCACATGTTGAGAACCTTCCCTTTGGGGGCTTCTCTGCGTGGGACCGCCCCTGCCCCCCGGAAGAGGCATCCACCTCCAAAGGGAGAACGGCCTCTCGAATCGGGCCCGGGACCAAGACAGGAGCGTGGAGAAGGCCGTCTTTAATCCACAAACGCCTTCCCGGCCTCCGGGGGCCAGCCTCTCGGGTCGCATTCTTCCTAGTAAGGCTACGATAAGGAGCCACCAAGGTAGAAGTGGGGAAAAAATTGTCGGTAATATTCGCGAAGCCCAGGAAGCGCTGTATTGCCCGAAGACCGACGGGACGGGGCCACTGCAATACCGCGGAGAGTTTTTGCTGGGTCCATCTTTAGGCCTTCACCGAGACTAATGTAGCCGAGGAAAGGTAGGCTGGTCCAATGGAATAAGCATATCCAGCTTGGCGTACATTTTGTTGCTGCGCAGCGTTGCAGAACCTGGCGTACTTGAGCCCGGTGAGTCCGAAGATCAGAGGAGAAAATCAGGATGTCATCTAGGTACACTATGACACAGGTGTACAAGAGATCCCGGAAGACATCATTGACGAGTTCTTGAACACCGCTGGAGCGTTTCAGAGCCCAAAGGGGATCACGAGATACTCAAAATGTCCATCTTGGGTATTAAACGCCGTCTTCCACTCATCCCCCTCCCCAATTCGGGTGAGGGTTTTAGGCTCCTCGCAGATCCAAATTGGAAAACACTTTAGCCCCCTTGAAAGGTCAAAAAGCTCTGGAATCATTTGGGAGAGGGTAGCGGTTTTTTACAGTGATCTTATTTAGACCCCTGTAGTCTATACACACGGAGGGAACCATCCTTCTTCTGCACGAAGAAAAACCCGCTCCGGCTGGGAGGAGGGCTTGTGAATGAATCCTTTCTGCCCGGGTTCCCCCCGAATGTAGGCTGACATGGCCTGAGTCCTGGCACGGACAAACGGGTAGACCCTCCCCCGTGGTGGACTGGTCCCTGGGAGGAGGTTTAATAGGACAGTCATAAGGCCGATGTGGTGGCAGCGATTCAGCCTCTTTCTCGAGAATAAAATCTCCAAAGTCCCGGTACTCGGCCGGCAGGCCTGGCAATGGCTTGACAAGCGGAGGATGAGAAGTGGTAGGCACCGGGCGTGGCACCTCCAAACAACAGGTCTGGCATTCCGGTCCCCAACGCAGGACTTCGCCTGTCTTCTAATCGAGCGTAGTGGAGTGACGTTGCAGCCAGGGAAGCCCCAAGAGGATCGCCGAGGAAGCACGGGACCCGAAAAATGGGAAAGTGATCTTCTCCTTATGCAGAGCCCCCACACGGAGTGTCACCGGCCGTTTATGTACTGGATGGGGTCACGGAGGAGCTCCCCACTGACCGAAGATATAAGCAGCGGCTTCTCCGCCGGACTAACAGGTATCGGAATCGGGTACCAATGAGGCTAAGATGAAGTTCCCTGCAGACCCCGAATCCAGGAAGGCAGAACCCGGAACGAAGAACCAGCATCAGATGTCACCTCCCTGGTATCATCAAACGTGGGAGGAGGAAACTCACCTAAGGACCACCTCTCCTACGCCCTAGGTGTGAACGTTCCCCGGACGCTGGGGACGTAGCGACAGCTTCCCGCGGAAATGGGCCGGGCTGGCGCAGTAGAGACATAGCTTCTCGGTTTTGGCGACGGTTTTTTTAGCTCCTGCTCCCCATAACTGGGGCCCGGTCCACTTGCATGGGTTTCCACCTCAGAGGCTTGAGGGGACAGTAATGGAGGATTTCTGAAAAACCGGGCCAATGAAACCCCCGACGGGGCGTGCAGTGTCTCTTTTTCCCGACGCAGCTCCTCCTGCCATCTCTGCGAACCTTACATCAATACGGGTTGCCCAGATGAATTAGTTCACTCAGGGGGGACGGGAGTCTCTTGCTGCCAAACGTCTTTAACCCCCGGGTGGACAGGCCCTTTGAAAGTGGGACAGAGGGCGGCATCATTCCACATGAGCTCCGAAGCCAGAGTATGGAACTGTACCGCATAGTCACCCACCGAGAGATCGCCTTGACGAAGGGTTTAAGAGGGCGGTCTCCGCAAGGAAGCACATGCTGGGTCCTCGAAGACGGCGCCGGGAATTCCTGGGGGAAGGACTATAAAATCCGCAGTCACAGGGTCGTTCCTATCCCAGAGGGGAGTCGCCCACAGCCAGGGGCCCTTTCCCCGATAGTAAGGGCTCACCACGAAGGCCATCTTAGACCTCTCCGAAGGAAACTGATCCCGCCATCAGTTTTTATGTGCATAGAGCACTGGGTAATGAAACCCCGGCAGAGCTTTTGGGGTCCCCGGCAAAGCTGATGGGAAAGGGGAGCCGAAGCTTGGGTCCCACGGTAGCCAATGGAACGGCTGACGCAGACGGAGTCACCGACAGGGCCGTAGGTGGAGACTGTTGCTGGGATGCAAGGAGCTGACGCATCATGGCGGAGAGCTGGCCCAACTGCTTTTGCCTGTTGTGCGATTTGCTGCGACTGCTGGGCAAAACCCAAAGTCGTAAGATCCGCGATGCTTGGCAGGGCACCTTGGCGGGATCCATGGCTGGATCTAACTGTGACGCTGGGTAGTGGATCCCCGCACCACCGCAAGCGATGGTAGTTAAGCCACGCCAGGGAACGGAATCTAAGTAGCCCCCGGTTTTCAAACCCAAGCCCGCCGCAAAGCGGATGGACTTTGCTGCGGCGTGAGGCTACCAGGTCGCCCCCCCCTGACGTGACTGCTTTCGGTGGCGGCCGTGGTGCAGTGAGGGACAGAATCGAGTCCGGGAATCGTATTCGTGGGCAGGCAGAAGGTCAGGGGAGCGGCAATGGTTCGTGGTCGTGGACAGGCAGGAAGGTCAGGGCAGGCGGCAGAGGTTCGGAGTCCGGGAAAACGTAGCAAGAGTCTGGTACAAAAGGTAGGGCGAGAACACACTTTGGGAACGCTTGAGCTAAGGCACGAGGCAACATAGATCCAGCAGGGAAGGACGTGGGTGTAAAACTTATATAGGGACAGCGCCCGGCAATTACCCAATTACCGGCGCACTGTCCCTTTAAATGTATGTGAACGCGCGCTCGCGCACGCTAGGGGGCGCGCATGCGCATTCCGGCCGGCAGGGGACGAGGACCGGACGGGAGCGAAGCCAGGTGAGTGGATGGGACGGGTGGCGCCACGACCGGCAGTGAGGTCCGCGGGGCCCCCCTGTTCCCGCCGGGGACTCGCCGTGGGGAACGCGGGTGCGACCGCGGTCCGTACCACGGACCGCGGCGCAACCCGTTACACATCTCACCTCTATATAGTGACTAATACCATCATATGATTGCTGAACAAACTAGTATACCAAGACCAATTTTACCAATTACAACAATATACAGTACAAAGACAAAATAATAACACCATGACCAAAAAATACCATCACATATCAATACCATATGTGAATTGACCAAATTTTAATTTTTTCCCCCTGTCTTAACAAGATTATTCAGTGTGAAATAAGATTCTTTCTATTACTTCACGTTTAATAGATACACAGCTATTATAATCAAAGACAATAATGACAAATTGACAAAATTAAGCTATTAGAAGGAAAAATAAGGCTCATACATGAAACTATATGATACAGATTGACTAAACTATAAACTCTAACAAACCATAGAATACCTCAAACATATTAATACAAGTATTTACAAAGATTACAGTAAATTTCCTTTGGCAAAATATGATGATGATGCTTTCCTTTTGTAAGGTGTCTTATCAGTCTCTCTCAACAGAAACCAACAGTAATCACACATCATTGCAGAGTCCCAGTGTCCCTGGTAACGTTGCTTCATGGCAATAATGTCTTAGGAAAAAGCGTTCACCTTGTTCATCACTTACAGCACTGAAGTGCACAAAGGGTAAAAAGTGAATTTTCAAAGACATTCTGCATCCCATGTTCTTAAAGTTCTCCGGTACATTATTGACTATAGTAACATAGTTTTCATCTCTTCTGTTACTCAAAAAGCCATGAATAGTTGCCGAGAAACAGGACCAGGCTGCTAACTCAAGATTCTTTAGCTTAGCATCGAAATTTTGATTTTTAAACAAATCTGCCCTCCTTTAGCTTGACTTCACTCAAACTCAGAAACATTTATCTCAAAACCTCAAATAAATGAAAGCCTCACCTTAATTATCAAGAGCTTTAACAAAGGGTTAGGCTAAATTATTTTACTTGGTTCTACCAATGGAGTATTTTTCATTTTCTTTTCCAGCAACAGACAAAAATCTCCCAGGCCATTGCTTCATTTTATAGTTGCTCTTGCTATCTCAACTACCCCATAAAACAAGAGAAATACGCAAACAGCTGACTAAACTGTCATACCAAGACCGACTTGACAAACTGAGTCTCTGCCTCTTATAGTCAGCAACCTTAAGGCTGGGTTCACATGGCATATAATGGTGTGTATTATGTGTGTTGCTATACGCATGCTGTTTATGAAGTACGCTCTGGCCAGTGCATACTTCTAAAGTTCTGCAGCCTGTGCCCCATGTACTCTCCCTTTACCACTCAGTACATGACGGGGGAATACACTGTAAAATCATAGCACTCAATGAGAGCTATGATTTTACCGTACTTGCAGGGCGAACTTTGGGTGCACTGCAGCACAGTAATGCCCCAATATACGTTGAGTGAACAATCTCATAGCTACCAATACCTTGCCATATGTTGACTGTTTGTATAACGTCTTATATCCAAATAATTAATTATATCAGACCATTCAAATTAATATAGATATTGATTCAGAAGGTAGATTCAGACTCTATACTCAAAAATATATACAAATTGATGTATTACAATCCAGATGCAAAATGTCTGCTCACTAGTGTAACAACATACTGTTACTAACCAAATCAATATATCAGGACCAATAATACCAATAACAACAATATACAAGGACCAAGTAATACTGTTATATCATGACCACATATCTCCACCATAAAGAGACTAAGTACTGTGATTTAACATAAACCATTACACTTGGACCAATATTACTATCATACAGTGACCATATAATGGTAGATAACAGTTCTAACACATATAAGTAATATTCTAACACATATAAGGGATTAAAATCCAGTTACATATAGTGACTCACAGGTGACCTCTTTTCTGATCAGAGTTGTTCACTTTCTTTTTTCTTCTCTATCCAGTCCAGAATAACATGATGTTTTCTCTGATGAGAGTCATTCACTTTCCCTTTTCTTTTCCATCCACTCACGACCATCATGATGTCTTCTCCCGACCACAACTCGTCCCTGCAGAATTTATCACAAAAACATGTTAGACTTCTCACTTTTTCAGCACTTCTGTACCAATTGTGATCTTTATAGGCCCCTCAGTAGGTAGGGAGGTAAATGGCCATCCATTAGGTTCCAGCATAGGCCCACTCATTAGGTAGGTATATGAGGGCCCCAATACGTAGGTATATGAGGGACTCTATAGATAGGTGTATGAGGGCCCTAGTAGGTAGGTATGAAACGGTCCCATTAGGTAGGTATATGAGAGCCCCAGTAGGTAGGTATATGAGGGAACCAGCAGGTAGGTATATTTAGGGCCCCAGTAGGTAGGTATGGATACAGGGTCTATTATAAATAATAAAAATTGTACTCACCTCTCTCCGGTCCCATGCTGACTTCTTCTTTGAGTTAATGGCAGGCAGCATGAGGACCTCATGCTGCCTGCTCTGGCGTTTACAAGGACGTAAGCCTACGTACCGTCCGCAGAGCTGGCAGCATGATGACAGGGGCTGAGTGACCAGGAAAGGAGCTCCTATCCTGACCAATCTGCCTAGGTCGCTGCTTGCATTCTGCAGGTAGCGGCAGTGGCAGCGATTGCTGCATGACCAGGTCTCTTTGACTCAGCGATGCAGCTGTGTGGTGAGGGAGGCGTGTCTGCCCTCCTAGTCGGGGCCCCAGTCCGACGCGACTCTGTGACCCCGTGCAAATCCCATTTGAAATTTGTTAATAAAGCCTATTGCAGTGTATAAACAATGCAATAGGGGTAAAAACTTGACTGTTTTACTGCTTCTTGTGGTAGTAAAACAGAAATCATGTTGGCAATGGAAGCCAATCTCCTGGGGGGTTCCGGATCGGATGTAAATAGTTCCCCAGCCAGGCGCCGTGACATCTAAGGGATAAACAGCACAGAATGGGACCCAGCCCATTTTGTGCTGTGCCCGGCAGGTGTCAGCTGCAATTAGCAGCCAGGATACACCCCCTATGT
Organism: Phyllomedusa bahiana; assembly: GCA_025379985.1. Lineage (NCBI taxonomy): Eukaryota > Metazoa > Chordata > Amphibia > Anura > Hylidae > Phyllomedusa > Phyllomedusa bahiana. The sequence goes on along the minus strand of JAODAL010011036.1, from coordinate 78,177 downwards.
TGTGGGATTGTGCAATCCCACTACATAGCCCTTTACTGACAACAGTATGTACTAGTAGGTCTTATGTCGGTAAGGGATTACACATGCAGGCATCACATCCATCCTTAAGAAACCATCTCTCTGTCCAATTACCACCCCATCTCACTGCCCCCATTTGCCTCTAAACTCCTTGAAAGCATTTTAAACCTTGAATGTAGTCCCATCTCTCTCTAAGGCTCTTTCACTGGTTTTTTCAGAACGGATTTGCGCTGTGTTTACGATCGTAAATCTGTTCAAAATCGTTTGAAAAAGGGGCGGCCCATTTAATATTGGTTTTAATGGGAAATAGTGTCGTCGTTAAACGACATTATTTCCGTGCCGTATTCCGCCGCGGTTTGGGGCCCCGCAATACGGCCAGAAAAAAATTAGCCTGTTCATTTTATGCCGGTTTTTGCGACGGTTTCACCCCATATATGAATGGGGATTGTAAACCGTCGCAAAATATGGCCCACTTATGACCTTATTTCAAACTGTTTGCAACTGTTTTTGGAACGTTTTATGATCAAATCCGAGTAATAATTCTAAATAAGCTGTTGAACTTTGCCAACTTCTCTTGACCCATGCAGGGGTTTTTTTGTTTCCCACACTATACCGAAACAGCTCTATCCAAAGTTACCAATGGCCTAGTAACTATTTGTCCTCTTAGACCTGTCCTCTGCCTGACACTGTTGACCTCTCCCTCATGCTACAAATCCTCTCATCCCTCTACATCATAGGTTTGGCTCTTTCCCTGGGTTCCCCCTACCCCTGCCAGCAATCAGACCTCTATCTTGTAACCCCCTCTTCTTCTCCCCTCCTTGTTGGTGTCCCCTTTGTCTGGATCCAATACTCTTCTGAATCTACACTCTAGGCCTGGGTCAGTTCCACTTGTATGCTGATGACATCCAACTTTACATCTTCAGCCCAGATGTTAACTCTCTGCTTTCCCGGATCCCAGAATGTTTATAGTTCATATTCTCCTTCTTTTTTTTGCCGTTCTAAAAAATAAAAAGTGGCGAAAAATGAATTCCCCCATCTTTCCCCCCCACTCTTCCTCTCACCCCAAATTTCTATCAAGGGAAATTTGGTCTCACTTTCATTGGTCCTCACTTCCTTCAAACCCCCTTTTCCCAGTGCGCTTTTTCCCCCTGAAAAAAAATCTCTCAAATCCCCCCCATTCCTTTCCCTTTTTTACCAAAAAAAGCGTCCAAAACCTTGTCATCCCTCATCTTTAAAACCCCGAAACTCCCTCGCTGCCTCCTGTCTTTCACTCTGGCTTCCCTTCAAACCACTCTCAACACCACTGTCCATCTGTTCCGCCTTTCTCCTCACTTTTTCTCTGCCTCTTCCAGTTCCTTCACTGGCTACCCATTGCCCAGCAAATTCAATTCAAGTTACTAACCATGACTTCTTGGGGGTTTCCTTAACCCGTCCCCCCCTACTTGTGCATTTAAAACTCTAGTACCCCATCGACCCCATAGGACCATTTTCTGCCCCCCTTGTCACTCCTCACCAGCCTCCCAAGACTTCCCCCTTTTTCCCTCATACCTTTGGGAAATCTTAAACTCACCCGCTTTCTGCCCCCCTCAAAAAAAACCAAAAACCCATCGTTTTTGGATAGCCCAAAAACCCCAAAGTATGTAAACCTGATAAAGTCACTACCCCACAAACATGTCTGCCCCCCAATTTCTGTGCTACTTCTTTTCTAAGGCTTGTGGTTAAGTCAAATATCACACTAAGGCCACCTATGGGATTTTTCTATAAATGATAAAATCAGGTAAATTATTATTGAGTTGTTTTTGTCTCTTAACATCTACTGTGTTCCAGTAAATAATGGATTAATATTGAAAATCTGCAAAAAAAGGGAAACTTTAAATTTCATCTCCAGTATGTATTAAATTCTGTGAAACACCTAGAGGAGTAACACAGTTCCTAACACTTTTTGAATGTTTTAAGGTGTGCATTTTTGTAAATGGAGTCATTTAAGGGGGGACATAATATATGGGCCCCTCATATCCACCTCTGAACTGGACTGGTCCTTAAAAAAATCTGTGTTGCAAATTTTCTTGAATATGTGAAAAATTGCTACTAAACTTATAAATCCCATAATGTCGCAAAAAAAATAAAATGACATTTAAAAAATATGCCTACATAAAGCAGATGGCAGATGCTAGTTATAAATTATTTTTTGTGGTATAACTATCTATTTTGTACATAGATATTTTTGAAGTTGTCTTGCACGTACAAACAAACAAGATACATATTGACATACAGATGTAGAAGAACTAAACAGAACAGATATTGCACTGTTATATCATGGCACAGAATGTTATCTCACCTTTTCAGTGCTTTTCAATGGCCTTTCTTTAAAGATCAGAGCAGATAACATGAAAAGCCTTGATATCACGGTCAAGCTGTACTGTACTCTGCTATATCTGTATGAGGTTTGAAATATGGCATAAAAGTCAAAATATTGTGGCAGCAGGAAGTAAAGTTTTTTTTTCATTCTTTAAAAAAAAAATCAAGTTGGAGGGATTAAAAAAAGGGGAGGGCCAATTGCTTGTACACTGTTCTGCAATATTAATATATAGCAGAACAGTATAAAATAATAGCTCCACCTAGGAGTAATAAGATATCAACCATAGAGGCCTTTGTTAGGCTTCTATCTGCCATGACAACTGACTGTCATCTCACAATCTTATGGCTGGAGGCCGATACAGAGATGGAATGGTGCATACAGTAGCAGAGTTTCTTAATCCCCTAGATGCTGTGGACACATTTATTGTGGCATCTGAGGGGGTTAAAAGGCCAATATTAGAGACACTTCCAATCCCGGCTGCTAGCAGCAGGTGCTAGCTAAAACTAACATTGGTTACATCAGTGAGTGAGCTCTCCCTATACTCCCTTACTGACACAGTGCCTTAATATATGGTTCTGCCACACCCTGATGACATCATGTAGCGCTACAGCCAATAACTGGCCACTGTGGTCTCTTTGTGTTTGAATGACATGTGACCACTGAGAATAGTGACTGGCTTGAACTTAGCAGGTTTCAGAGGTGAGTAAAGCTTTTTTTTATTATTATTTTACCTGTCCACAACCAGCAGTAGATTTTTTTAAGGTAACAGACAACCGCTTCACTTCCTGCTGAGTCCTATCTCTAACACAGGAGCTTGTTTACCTAAGTTAATGACAAGTTTTAACAACAACTTCTCACAAGCATTAAACCTTAGAGCTCTGTTGCCTTGTACACAGATATTTACAATCCTCCAGCACACCTGTCACTCCAAGAGAATCAGCTAGGAATAGCATAGTGGATATGTCAGTCGCTGCTATAGAACATCCCACATACTGACCAGGAAGTTTGAAACGGAAGCTGCCTATGACTCTGTGAAACAGCATGGTGAGACAACCCCATTAAAGAAATATGCCCATATCAGACATACATTGATAGGATGCACATGTGGCACTGTATGTTTAATTCACTGAACATTTCTCTCCTTCCACTGACACTTTCACATGTACCATGGTATTACTACATAATAAACTGCTAAAATGGAACTTTGATTTAGGTGTTGCACTTAAAGGATTGTTAAGTTATGGACATTTGAAGTTGTTACACGTATTGTACTTACATTTGATTAATGTGTTGGGATAGCTAGGATCCCGGTTGTCACAAGCTTATCAGAGCTTTTGCTTGTAACCCATAAGGTATTTTAGACCTTTTAGACCTTTTTTTTAGGTTTTTGAATGTGTATGTGTCTAAAGTTTTTGAATAAAGATTTTACAATTTTTTCCTCTATCAGATTGGGGGGGCAAATTAAAGTTTTTGCTGTATATACTATAATCTCTACAGTGGGGTTAAAGGGCATCATTTTAGAGTTTTTAAAGGGTGGTGCCCCAAAGTTTTCCCAAAAATCTTTAGATTTTTGGGTCATTTTTGATTGCAATCCTCTGTTAAAGACCACAAAATGTCAGTAAAGTTAGAGGGGACATTTTTGGAGAAAGGGTGAAGGTTCTTTTAATATCAAAAAATTTTTGGTTTTTACTGGGTCTGGCCACTCAAACTAAAAATCAGATAAGATGGGGAGGGCTTTGGGTGGATAATACATAAATACCCATCTTTGAGGGTAAAAAAAAAAAAGGAATGTTTACTTTTTAAAATTTTAATGAAATTTTTTGGGAAACCCTCATTTTTTTAAAGGGCTTATTTAATAATTTAAAAATATTTAAATTTTTAAAAAAGGTTCAAACCAAAAAAAATTTAAAAATTCTAAAGAAATCTCCAGTGGATCACAATAAATGCCCTTTTTACATCTAAGAAGCACCAATGGAGAGGAGGACATGTTAAAAACCTGTATGAAAGTAATAGATACATTTGTGTTTTCTCACACTTCACTTATTTGTGTGATGATATGCCAGCATTTATCAGGACTGAAGAACTCATGAATTCCTAAGAGTAGAAGCTCAGAGCCTTCATGCATGCACAAACACCTGCTAAAAATGGAAGCTTAGTGGTGAAAGATTTTAGAGGCTTGGAAATTTTCCACTGCGATGCATAGAGAAGAATAGGACCTCCAGGAGTCTAAAAAGAAAGTATACCTCAAGGAAAAAAGCCAATCCCACATATCAAAACCAATAGCAGATAGGATTTTACGCCCATTCCTCCTGACAGAACTGGTGTAACTGAGCCATGTTTGTAGGTCGATTTGCTCGCACCTGCCTTTTCAGCTTTGCCCATAAATTTTCTATAGGATTGAGATCAGAGATTTGTGATGGCCACTCCAAAACATTGATCTGGTTATTGACCTGGCTTGAGCCACTTTGTAACCAGTTTGGCAACGTGCTTCAGGTCGTTGGCCATTTGGAACACTCATTTCCACCCAAGCTTTAACTTTCTGGCTGATGTCTTGAGATGTTGCTTCAGTATGATGCTGCTTTCCGTGTGTTTCACAGTTGGGATGGTGTTCTTAGGTTCTAAGCTTCTCCCTTTTTCCTCCAAATTGATGGTCATTATGGCCAAACAGTTCAATTTTAGATTCGTCAGACCACAGGCCATGTGTCCAAAAATGTATGTCTTTGTTCCTGTGTGTATTTTCAGACATTAATCTGGCTTTTACATGTTTCTTTTGGAGTAATGGTTTCATTCTGGCAGAATGGCCTTTCAGCCCATGTTGATACCTCATTTCACTATGGATAATAACACAATATTTCCTGCTTCTGTGAGCATCCTCACAAGGTCTTTTGTTTTTGCTCTTGGGTTGATATGCACATGTTGGACCAAAGCATATTAATCTCTGACAAACAAAACCCATATCGTTCCTGAACGGCATGATGGCTGGACATTCCCATCTTCTTTGTACTTGCATGTAATTGTTTGTACAGCTGTACAAGGCACCTTCAGGTATCTGGAAATTGAACCGAAGGATGAACCAAACTTGAACAAGTCCACAATTCTCTTCCTGATATCTTGGCTAATTTCCTTAGACTTTCCCATGATGTTCCACACAGAAGCAGTGTGTTTCTGGTTTGCATTATAAATACATCCTCAGGTGTGTCTCTAATAAACTCAGATGTTGCCAATAAACCTATCAGAAGCTCCCAAAGACATGACATCATCATACGGGCTTTCCCATATTGTCTAAAGGCATAGTAATCCTAGTGTATGTAAATTTTTGACTTTGCAGAAAGTAATAACAATGCTTTAAAACAATTTCTCTCTCTCATTATTCTGGCATTTGGCAAATATAAGTAATTTTGGTAATTCTAATTGACGTAAAACAGGTAAGGATTATTTTGATTTCATGTCAGATAGTGAGAAAAACATGCATATGTGTCTTTTTATATAGTTTATGTAAACTTCTGGTTTGAACTGTGTATATATATACACAGTGATGGAGAAGCCAGAGATGGTAATAAACCATTCCTGTCTTCCCAGTGGAGGGCTCAATTATCATTGACAGCCAGCTCTCCATCAACCTTGAACTAGCTTTTCTGGAGTGCCATGGAATTTTATGTATTTTTTACTGAGGAACATTTGTATCTTAACTTTTCTCTGCCGGCACCCGCTTTTTCTTTTTTCTTCTTTTTTCTTAGTGATTGTGAGGGCTGCTTCTTTGATATATGTGTATATATATATATATATATATATATATTATATATATATATATATATTATATATATTATTATAGTGAAAAAAATTGTATAATAACAGCTTAAGAAAGTGCTATAACATTCAAACCGGCAAGTACTACTGAAAATGAAAATGTGCCTGGTCAGGAAGGGGGGTAATCTTTAGGACTGCAGGAAAATCTGTTCTTATTTTAGGTCAAATCTATGCAGAAACTTTGAACATTCTGAAGGGCTCACAAACTTTCAAGCCCTACTGTGCATGTATGATGTTACTGATGAGTGCTGGTAGAATAACGTGTCATCGGTTTATCGGTTTTGCAGGAACATCCTTAAATAGCTAATTAAAAAATGACTGCTTCTGTAGTGGAAAATCCTCACGGTGATATCACAAATGGTTGCTGCAATTGAATAAAAAATACCTAAATATCAGTAAGATAAAAACAAAACATAAAAGTTAAAAATTTTGGGTTGACATCCTCTATTACCCTTCTAGGGTTAAACAATATTCCAATATGAATGCTTCTGTTTAAATAAAACAAACCACTTGCTATGAATTGAAATAACCACCCTGGCAGCCATTAGGTATTGTCAGATAGCATTGACAAGAGATGAGATAGTTTCTAATAAAATGCTAGACAGCAGCAGAAGAGACTGTGTGACTAATCTCTTTTCTATTAGTCATAGAGGAGTATAAGTGTAAAGGAGTAACAAACAAAGATTCAAATATATGTGGTCAATCAAGTGTTCACTGAGCATGAAAATGAGCCTTCAGCAAAAATCATAGTACATACTGTGATGTGCAGTCAAAGAGAACTGTGTTGAATTAGATTACAAAATTGCTTTGTCTACATTGCTAGAGAAACACATCACAAGTGCAAGATATGCTAATCACCGTGCCCTGAAGACATTTGGATAATTAATTAAAAATGCATACAGAACCATAACTATTCTTTATCAATCAATATTAATGAGGTAAAATGTTGGCACCACCAAAGAGTGACACTGCTTGTTTGTTATATATTAGCATAAGAAACTGACAGCTCTATTTTATTCTATGCACTGAAGAATAATAGCTTTTTCTTTCTTTTTCTTTCTTTAGGAAATGTATTGGATAGGTACTAAATGCCATGTGATATTTTTATTATGCAAAAAGTAAATGCCTGTCATATGCAATGGTGTTTCATTTTTTCTCTAAAATACTCAACCTGTAATTAATGCAGGTGCTCCATGTGTCCTATACAATCATTCCCAGCTGCTAAAACAATTTCAGTTTGAAGCAGTTTTTAAAATATCCAGCTAAAGATATGTTGAGTCCTTACATACATCTTTTGTTGTAGATACTGTGGCCCCTTAACGCACAATACTAATTAGTTCCAGGATGACCATTTCATGATGAAACCATAACTCTATGGAACATGGTTAATTGTTTCTAAAGCCCCAAAATGTCACCAACATAATGCAAAATTAAGATTTAGCAGCTAACAGACACAGATAAAGCAAGTCGTTATATATAACAGTCAGAAAGAGCTGCTGGAAGCTGGAAATCCCTTTAACTTTTAAAGACAGAACTTCCTTTGGGTCATGTACTTTATACACAATGTACCAGGAAAAAAGAAAATGGGGCCATCACCTGGTGCCCAGATGAGCCAACCATGTGAAAAGCAGTACAGAACATGTAGCACTGCACTGTCCTGTAGAGAGGCATCAATAGACAGCCAATCACCTCACTAATACAGATGACTTACCAATAAATACAATTACTGATCTTCCATTAATCACATGAGCCATAGATCATCAGACATTATATAATGAGTCTGGCCTCAGGATATAAAGTCACAGGAAAGTGTATTGAGAATATTGTATCCTGAGATCATTTTAACTTGAGGGACCATTTGAAAAAGGAGGGAGCAGCAAAGCTCTACTACAGTTCTTTTTAAGGTGTAAGGCTGGGTTTACATGGCAGTATCTTGGTCAGGATTTTGCATCAGTATTTGCAAATCAAAACCAGTAATGAATCCAAAATACAGCAGAGGTGAGCATTTTTCCATTATTCCTTTTCTCTGTTATCTTGGTTTAGACTTACAAATACTGCTGTAAATTACTGTCTAAAATACTACTTTGTGAACTGAATCTAGGAGATACTCATGATAATGCATGTGCACTATTTTCAGTAAATAAAAGACGTTTTTGCATAATCAACATTTCTGCCTGGCACTGTTATACAAAGATGGAATTTCATATAGCAGACTATGAAGACAAAAGATATACTATATTGGTGCTACCTTTTATTTTTATATGTGAGAAAAGCAATTCTATCCAGTAATTAATAAGTTGACTTCAATCAAGAAAGGGAAAATCTGCAAAAATAATCAGACAAAATTAAAAAAATTTTAAAAAAATCAAATTTTAAAAAATAAAAAGAAAAACATATTTTGAAAAAAGCACATGCGTAATAAATATCGAAATGTTTTTTAACCCCAAAAGAGTTCAAATTAAAATGTCCCTGGTTACAAAGTTATAATCATTGCAAGTAAAAAATACAATCTCTCCAGTTCAAAACATAAGAAAAAAGAGAAAGATGAAATATTTGTTTTTTTTCGGACGCCCCGGGTTTTTAAAGGGGAAAAATGTGGTTTTAAGTTAGTTTTTTTTAGAATTTGGGGTTCAGCAATTTTTTTTAAACATTTTTTTCCAATTTTTGGGAATTAATTTGAATAAAAAACCCCCAAAAATTTTCTTTGGATTTTTTTTTCTTCTCCAGTGTTTAGCGTACGGGATAAAAAAGGGGGGTTTATTTAATAGATCCCACTTTTAAGAGGGGCAAAAACCATTTAGTGAACTTTTTTAAATTTTTTATTTTAAATGGTAAAGGGGGTGATTTTTAAAAATTTTTTATTTTATTTTTTTTAGTTTTTTTTTTTTTTTTTTTGTTTTTTTTTTTACTTTATGTTAGTCCCCCGAATCCCTTGTTGTATATGCAGCAGTACTATTGTATTGCTGTATGTAGAATTTTCCCTTTCCACTGCTGGCACAGGGTGTCATGGATGCCCCTGCAACCCCCATTCTGGGTCGCGGGCGCATCTGTGCCCCTCTGCCGGGCGGTGCGGCGACCCGCATGTCGGGTCGCGGGAGCGCTCGTTCCCCTGCCTGCTCCCCTGCACACTTACCCGCCCGCGCTCCTGCTGGAGTGTTAAATTTAAAGGGCCAGCGCACCGGTAATTCGCTGTTGCCGGTCGCTGCCCCTATCTAAGCCTGCCTCTTCCTGGTTACCCTGCCGGATCTTTAGTACCTCACCGCCTACTGAGAAAGCGTTTTAGTGTCTTGTTCTGATTCTCCATATACCGTAACCTCTGTCTCCGTCCCTCGACCACGAACCATTGCCGCCTGCCCTGAAATTACCGCCTGTCCCCGACTATGAGCCTGCCTTACGATTCTGTACCACGCTATACCTCGGCTGCCACCGCAAGCAAGTCACGTCAGGGGTAGCGACCTGGTAGACTCCCGCCGCAGCAAGTCCATCCCGCTTTGCGGCGGGCTCTGGTGAATAGTGGGACCTACTTAAATACCGCTCCCTGGTGTGGCTCTACCAGCTCTTACGGTGGTCCAGAGGATCCACTACCGCTGACCGTGACACAGGCCTGAAAATGGTTAAATAGTTCCTATTAGTATCTGGTTGTAAATTGTTAATATATTTGTAAAACCTTGACAGAAGTTTTCTTTTTTACTACAGTTGCAGGGAAAAGTAGGTCAACCATGTGAAATTACCTGGATTGTAAGGAAGAAAAAATAAATGAACTTCTGTGTTAATGACCAAGCTTATATAGTTATTTTATTTTGTATTGGTTAAAGGGCATTGAATATAAGCATTGACATCTTTTGTTTTTCTTATTTAAACTGGGGACATTTTGTTCCTTGACATTATATTAGATCGGTATGTAAATATCAAGGTTGTTTCACGGGTCTTAATACGTTCTTGAGAGAGTTTAGTTCTTGATTAAAAATATTCCTAATTGTTTTCTAAATACACAAGGGTTCATTTATATACAAACTGCTGAATATAATTCTTCTGACTTCCACATCTCGTCATCAGCTAAAATATTCCAAATGATAGATGACACCAACACGTTCTGTCCTTCAGTGTAATTACTTTGTAGAGTTATAGACATGCAGATAATTTTCTCTGGCAAATGGGAGTACTGATCAATTGTTACTGATAAATCATCCGTATATTGTAGTAATAATAATAATAATAATAATAATAATAATAATAATAATAATAATAATAATAATAAAAATAATATTACACAGAAACAAAAAAGTATCACAGGAATATTAGATTACACTTGTCTTTATAATGAATATCATATATATGTAGTCTTTCATTTTCAAATTTCTGCTCATTTAAAAGATATGATAGATTTTACTTGATTATTTTCCCTTATGAACTTTCTTTCTAACCAAATTTATGTTGTGCATACTCAATGTCTATTATAATTTTAATAACTTAGCTCTTTCATGTTAATGTTTAAATGAGGTCTAAATGAAAGTGTCTCTACTATTATTTCATTAAACTATAATTTGCAATTTACCCAACAATGTTTTATATCCAGCACTACAAGGTCTAAGAACATTTTATACATTAAATCAAAATCTACCTGTTAAAATAAGTCTTTCATTTGTTTTCTGTCAACATATTACATTTTTTGGTCTGTCATTTATTACTTGTGTTTTCCAAACATTACAATAGAAAACTGAAATAAATACAATTTCCTATGATGGTTGTCACCGAGCTTTCCCAGATTCTAAAATTACAAATCTGTCAGTTCTATATGGTTGCAAACAGATTTAACAGAGCTGGATGTGTTAAAGGACTTAAGCACATAATTGTACTAAAGCTTTGCACAGCCACAGTTATAAAGAGCCATTAATTGGCACCTATAGACCTGTACTTTCCTATACCTCTAATTACATAAAGTGGCACATATTAGCATAGATAGATAGATAGACAGACAGACAGACAGACAGACAGACAGACAGACAGACAGACAGACAGACAGACAGATAGATAGATAGATAGATAGATAGATAGATAGATATATAGATAGATAGATATTGTGTCAGGGTCCTTTTATACTTTTTTGTTTAACTATCAGTCCAATATGGTGATGCTAAGGAAGTATGGAGTGGTCTCTGGAGCCGAGTCCACTCCATATGCTGCAGGTGCCAGCTGTTAGTCACATCTAACACCTGCTGCTAGTGGCCAGAAATGGAGACAACAGGATGTCATTTTGTTGCCAGGGCAGCAGTAGGCCTAATGAAGGCCTCCATGGCTGCCATAAATGTATTGCTATACTTTAATAGACTGGACTTTTATGGATGTTTAATTTGTTTATTTATTTTATTTTTTTTTACTTAAGTCCCCATAGGATATTTAACCACTGGAAGGGGACAATTTCTTTAAAAGTGGTGCCCCAACATACAATATTAATTGGTTTCAGGATAACTATAGTATCTTTAAACTATTGTATGCTGAAACCATAACTTTATGGAAAACTGGCTCTTGGTTTTAATGCCCCCAAACACCTTACATCATGCAAGATGAAGATTAAGTAGACAACTAATGCAGATAAAGCAAGTTCTTACATATAACAGTCAGAAACAGCTGCTGAAAGCTGAAAATCACTTTCTATTTTCAGGATAGGAGCCTTCTTGGGTCATACGCTTCATATGCAATGTTGAAAAGGAAAAGTAAATGGGGTCATCACCACCTAGTGCCTAGCAGAACCACTCATCCTGGCACATATAAGCAGCAGTACAGTACCACACTACCAGGGAGAGGAAGATGGGCAGACAGAGGCGGGCAATCACTTAAGACGCCATCTCGGCCACACAATAAGGGGACACAGCTAAGTACTGTGAAGTTACACACACATAAATAGCTTAGACAGCTGCAGTAGCTCACATTACTAAACAGCATCTGGCTAACCTTTTGCACTGACTGCTGGTCAGTCGCCCATCCACACACAAGCCCCTTCCATCTCTGCTTCATGGTGCCATCTACTATGGAACTTGTAAAGTAGTCTCAAAAATATGGGAATCTAGTAAGAGAACAAAGAGTGACTTTTAAAAACTATATTTACTATTTTGCCATAGGCAAACTTAAACTCTATCAGTTCTCAGTCTATAAAGCACTAAAACTTAACTTTTATTATATACAACACTTAACCTCTATAACACACTTTTTAAAAACCTGATTTCTAATATCTCAATTTGTTTCATAAATTTAACCCTTTCTAATTGTGAAAGAAAAACTCCTTTTCTATTATCAAATCTATTTATATTATATCAGCAGGGAAACCCTATGTATACAGTGATTTGTTAACTACAAAAAGGAATCCAAAAACATCTTACTTGGACAATCATCCCTAATCTGATGGGCATGAAGCATATAAGGTTTTTATGTGAAACCCTCTGCAGCAGGGAACACAGTGAAAATAGGTAGAAAATCACAAATTAAAATGTCATGCCTGACCTCCCCAACATGTTTCACCAGCTAACTGGCTTCATCCGGGGATAGAGGTGCAGTCACATGTGGTCTACTTCATTTCCTTTTATGTGGTCTTAGGTACACACCCTATTCCGGTGCTCACCAATTAGCCACTAGAGATTCAACAGGACCCATTCCCCATTTCAAAACACACCCCTTTCTCTGCTCCATGCATTTACAGAAAACCAGTTCCAAAGCATGATGTTACCACCCCCATGCTTCACAGTAGGTATGGTGTTCTTTGGATGCAACTCAGCACTCTCTCTCCTCCAAACACAACGAGCTGTGTTTCTACCAAAACTGCTTTGGTTTTATCTGACCATATCACATTCTCCCAATACACCTCTGGTTAATACAAATGCTCTCTAGTAGTGATGAGCGATTTAATCGAGAAAAGCTGAAATCGCGCCGATATTCACGTTTATCGAGTTCTCAATTCGATTTGATCTTTTCCCTTAAAATCTTATCAACAATCGTGATCTCGGATTCAGATTGTGCCATTTTTGCCGTTTCCTGTACTTTTGGTGGCCAGCCAATTAGCGCTGAGCACAGAGAGGGGTCAAGAACATCACCATTAGGGGGTGTAGGGATCTCATTGGCTGCCAAAATCACGTAACCCTGTTTTACCTATGTTACTGTACTTCCTGCTGGACGCCATTAGCTTCCAGACTGTGATCTCTCTCTTTCTCTCTGCACCGCTTTGTTAAAGCAGGCAGGCACCAATTGCCAGCGTTTTCATAAAGGAAAAGCTGCTAGATACATTAGTGCGACAGACAGCTAAATTAATCTCTCATAAGAAATCACTGTTCTATAGAGTTTTATCCTGGAAAATTTCATTCCTTGGCCATAACGTCAGTGCTGCAGTGTAATATGGACAGCCAGTGTTCAGGACACTTAGGAAATAAGCCCTAAAACAAAATAGCTTTGATACACAGCATTTTGGCAGAAAACTTCATTCCATTCCCTTTATTTGTATGCAGCAGTTTTTTTTGTTTTTTTTTTGGGGGGGGGACAGCCAGTTTAAAAGACCCCGTTCTTCCATAAGACCCAATATCCAAGATATTCCATAGAAAAATATCCTGTTTGTAATCCTTAATGCTTGTCGCATAAGACCATATTGCTTTGCAATTTCGTAGAAAAAAGTCAAATGCTATTTCTGCTTGGCAATTCTAAATTATAAGGACTGAAGGAAGAACACTGTTGATTGGTTGTCAGAGAAATGTCACAACACATGATTTCATAGATATTCCGTAGAAAACATTTATATTTCTACCTCAGGTTGTCAGTTGTCAGAAAAAAACACTTCTTAGATAATCTGTAGAAAAATATTCTATTTGTACTCCTGATTGTCAGTTGCGGGAAAAGACCACATTCCAGAGATATTCTGTAGAAAACATTTCTATTTTTACCACATATCTTTGATAATCCATAGAAAATTATTCTATGTGTACTCCTGGTTGTAAGTTGTGGGAAAAGACCACATTTATTAGGTATTCCATAAAAAACATTTTTATTTCTACCCCTGGTTGTCAGTTGTCAGGAAAGTCAACATTTCTTAGATAATCCATAGAAAAATATTCTATTTGTACTCCTGGTTGTCAGTTTTGGGAAAAGACCACATTTCAGAGATATTCCATAGAAAACATTCCTATTTATACCCCTGGTTGTCAGTTAAGACCACATTTCTTAGATAATCCGTAGAAAAATATTCTATTTATACTCCTGGTTGTCAGTTGTGGGAAAACACCACATTTATTAAGTATTCCGTAGAAAACATTCCTATTTTTACCCCTGGTTGTCAGGTGTCAGAAAAATCCACAATTTTTTAATAATCCAAAAAAAAAAAAAAAAAAATAAAAATTTTATTTGTATCTTGGTGGTCAGTTGTGGGAAAAAAACTACCTTTCAGAGAATTCCTAGGAAAATTCCTATTTCTACCCCGGTTGTCAGAAAGGAAACGTTTTAGATAATCCATAAAAATTTAAATTTTTTTTTGTACTCTGGATGCTTTTTGGGGAAAGGCCAATTTCAGAGTGTCCCAAAGAAAAAAAAATTCTATTTTATCTGGGGTGGTTGTCGTTTGTTGAAAAAGGGCCCCATTTCTTAGAAACCATAGAAAAAAAAGTTCTATTTTTATTCCTGGTTGTCAGAAAAGACAATTTTTAGTGATTCGTAGAAAAAAAATTTCTATTTACTCTGGTTTTCGTTGTGGCAAAAGATCCATTTCAAAAAGTTATTGAGTTTTACTTGGTGTTGTAAAAATTTCAAGGGCCGAAGCAAGAACACTGTTTATTCGGTGTTTCTTTTCCATAAGACCGCATTTCACGATATTGATAGAAAATTTGTTTTCTAATCTAGTTGCCAGGGAAATTATGGGGGGTTTTGAACATTTGTGATTTGCTGTCTTTTCAGTACAGTTCTTCAATTAAAAGACTGTGAAAAATCTTCTAGACCTTTCTAAACCCCCTTATGACATTTGAATGCCCCTTCGTCAAGGTAGGTAGGGGTTCCCGCAAATTGGGCGTATGGGTAAATCTGGCGATCTTGCAAAATCACAAGCGGGCTTGTAAAATTACGTCATGGAACCACGGTATATTATGCTGGCGGGGGGTTTACCAATCATGGTCATGAATCGAAGCTGCATGCAGCGGATGGTCCTCCCTTTTGTGATGTGCGGAGCGGGGCAGACCGCTTTCTTTTAATTCCCGCTACCCGGATGCTTTGTGGAGTCATCTGGTGCCGTCCCCATGCCCACAATTCATTGTGGACATGGTGACTGACAGTTGCCATAAAGAACACTACACAGCTATAAGCTGTGTGCTGATCTCCTATTGTATGAACGATTTGTCGATCGTTCATACATCCCTTCTGGGAAAAGTGGAGAAAAGTGGAAAAAAGTATAAAAAAAAAGTGTAAAAAAGTAAGAACTTGAAAAAATAAAATAAAAACACGTACACCAGCTTCCTTTCCTTGTACAAGCGCCATTAGCCCTATAAAAGATAAAAAAAATAAGTAATTTACCAATATTTTGTATCGCCACACATTTGGAAGGGGAAAAAATTTTGGGGGGGGGGGGGGGGTCACCACTACCTAAATATGTCATGTGAACACCGTAAAAAAAACACAAAAAAAGTCACAGAATTGCGATTTTAGTTAATCCCGCAGCACATAAAATGGAACAAAAAGTCATCAAAAACTCATATCAAAACAAGGCGCCCCCCCCATGCATTCAATTAAAACGTCGTCTATATCACGCATAAAAAAAAAAGTCCATACTCAGCATGTGTAGCAGTAATAAATTAAAAAAGTTATCGGCCTCTCAGGTTAGTGATGCATAAATATTGTTTTTACACAATAAAACACTTTTTGATAAAAAAAACTATTTTGTTCAACATAAAAAAAAACTTTTTAAATTGGGTTATATGTCATATATCCCGTTCGGGTGAATACTGTAAAATGAAGCCCAAAACGTGGCGGAACTTCATTTTTACCACATTTTCATGCCCATATGCAAAAAAAAAAATACTACGGAACACTGTGCTACCCAAAATGCAAAATACACAGCTAGATGAGATCCACCTGAGGGGAGTTGAATCCAATTGGGGCACTTCTGATGTTTAACCTGTTCTATTACTTTGCAATGAGCACATGTACACCCACCAAATTCTGCGTTCCACAAATGCCATATAGCGCTCCCTCCATAGTACACCCTGCAATGAGCACAAACAGCAGTTTACACCTGCAGGTATTGCTGAACTTGGAAGAAATTGCGTAACACAATTTGTGAGGCTTTTTTTCCAGGATTCCTTGTAAAATGTAAACATTTTCAGCTAAAATTGCAGATTATTGGAAAAAATATTATTTATTTTATTTTTCAGAGACTAAAAAAACTAAAAAAATTGTGAAAACACCTGTGCAGGTCGACTATTAATCACTGCACCGCTGGATATATTCGGTAAGAGGTTGTAGACTTGAAATATGGGGTCTTCTTAGGGGAGTTGATAAGTTTTAGACCGCAGGGGTCTCTGCAAACCTCAAATGGCGCTAATTACAAATGTAGTGTAAATGTGTCCCGGAGTAATGGTAGGTGCTACTCCTTTTTGGGAGATTGCGTTATTATTGTATTATGGCAGTATATGGGGATTAGATATTAAGCTTGCATGTACCTGGTATATTATACTGTTTGAATAGTGAAGAATGAATTATTATGGTAAATCCGAAGCCTAGGTGTGTTATATTTTATAATTTGTGGACATCCTAAAGGTGTCATATGGTTGTGCTTGTTTTATATACTTTGGGAGTGGTTTATCTTTATTGGGTTCTTTATTTAATTTGTTGTACGTTGTTAAGGCGATTATGTTGGGATTTGTTACTGGAGTGTTGTGTGTTGGATCTTTTTTAATGGTGGGAGTTGGTCCACTTTGAGGTATATACTGACTTGAAGCACAATGTGTCTCGAGAAAACTTGATGTTTATGTGGGAGTGGGTATAGGTGCGGCAATAAGGTTTTGCAGCACTGTTGGGGTATATGACAAGTGTGTTTATAACATGGGTGCTGGCTGTAATGGTTGTTATTATTAGGGGAACTGTTTGAGGGGGTATGCCGGGGGGCGGAAGGGGGCGAGGGGGTGGCTGGGGATCCGGGAACGAGAGTTGTGTGGTGGAGGTTAAAAGTACGGCGAGCGAGCGAGGTGTTGGTGAGGCGGACTAGGGCTAGGGCAAGTCGCGCGCGAAGAGGGGGGGGGAGTGGGCGGGCGGGGGATAGTGAGGGAAAAAAAGGGCGGGATGGGTGTGGGGGGGGGGGGAAAAAAGCTGTAGTTGGGGGGGCGCGTGGGGATGGCGAGCAAAGGGGGCTGGAGCGAAACAACTAAAGGGTGAGAGGGGGCCGCGGACGGGTGGGGGGGGGAGGGTAAGGTGTCTCTAGTCACTTCTTTCCTAACGTCTCTTATTATTATTCTCTTTTTTTTTTCTTTCTTTCAGGCGTATGGGCTTAATATTTATCTTCTGAACATGGAGCTAAAGTTAGAGGTGGTAAAAACAAGCAAGTGGTGGGTCAGGTTGTGGAGATCGAGGTATGAAGACAAGCTATCCTCTCCAGTTTTCCGGACAACATGCAGCATGCACATACGTAAGAAGCAGGACCATCTGGCCTCGTCATCGATCGGTCGGTTACCTGTTGAATCTCATTAAATTGAAGAGCGTCGCCAACTCTGCTTCTTCATTCGTTAACGGCAACCACTGAATCCCTGCGGTTTTACCCACATCGTCCTCTCAGTAACGGCCACAAATGGTCAATCATCATCGTCAAGATTCAGTCCAACTGATGACAAAACCCTATACCAAAATGTATATACTCATGTTCAGGACCCAACCAACTTTGGATATATCCATGGTCTGTAGAGCTTCTTTGAATGGGAACAACAATGCTGTTGCGGGTTACAAGGCATCTTCAAAAGATCTAAGATGACAAAGACGGATGATTTGTCGAATCTAACGCCAATCGATCGATGCCAGTCAAGAGGAGGAAAGGAGGTAGCTGGTCAGTCGGCAGAATAATCTCTTGTGCGGACAGGCAATGGCATTGCAAGTGCATGTAAGGCTTCTATCCCGCAGATTCAGGATGTAGACTGTCAGGACCAAGGAAGTGAACACCGGTCGATGATGTTGTCATGATTGTTGATGATGTGGGATCCAATGTGGTCTTTTTCAGCGCATTTGGCTTGCGAGTGCTTCACTCAGTGGTCGACGCGAGGACGATGATGGCAGGTAGTGTCAAGTGCGCAATCCACGGCATCAGACCCCAAGGGCTGAGGGCAGTTGCTGGGATTAATCCGCCAGCAATGGTCAGTGGTGGCAGTGGAAACACACGCTACTAGGTTTCAACGTCGATAAGAGGTACCAGTACCACTGTGAAGCCTGGGCTCTTTCGATCAAGCCTCAGATTCAAGCCCGAGTGAAATAATATTGCTGGATATTGCCTGTCAATGTGACAGTAGAGCGCAGAATCTAAAGGTTTTGACCACCTTGAAAACTGAATTGGGCCACATGCCATCTTAAATGCATCGAAATCTGATAGTGGGAGGATTCACTTGGAGAAAAAAAGCCACACAGGTCCTGGGTTTCCAACCCACTGTGACATACCTCTGTCATCCGTCCTCCAACACCTTCAAAACATGCGAATAATCCTGCTGCCCATGTACCCGCCAGGCGGGCATGCAGCCCAGCATCAGATCAGTTGCCACCACACTGTTGCCAATTACCACCACCACACCAGAGCACACAGGCCTTACCCCTTCTCTTTCCACACAACTTTGACCTGCACCGCATTCAGCGGCCAGTCTAGCAGGACTGTCTTCTGTTGTGCCAGGTGTCCGGGCAGCAGAAGAAACACTTCACTCCAACATCTAAAGTCAAAAGCCTGAATGTCGGCATTGCCGGGCTCTTGGCTTTGGAAATGTTGCCTTTCCGACAGGTGGACACAGATGGTGATATTTGTTCTGGAACAAGTGTTGGACACTCTGAAACAGCAGGTCCCAGCAGTGACGGAGGATGAGGGCAGGACACTCGATGTGGCACACAGAGCCTTACTCGCCTTTGGATTTCGAAGGCCTGACAGTTTTCTGACTTTTTAGGTCTTTATTAGGTGGTGGTTTGGGGTCCAGAGCTGGTGCAGGGTGGCACTTCAGCTCTTAGAATACATCGTATGAGGCCTAGCCAGGCGACTGTGTTGACTGCTTTGGCCATGAGGAAGAGGAATACAGGAGGCATGGATGTACACACCGACAGGTCCCGATGTCCCTGCAGTGGGAAAGAGGTAGGCACAGATCTTGCAGGCGGAGGAGGAAGATCATCGGAAGATTTGTTTTAGTGCTGTTACATCAAGTACTAAAGGCTTGGGTAAATCCTGGGCCGATTCTCTATTAGGAGTGCGGGGTTGACTACAAATTACACGACATTCCCTTGTTAGTATATATGATGGCTATTTTAAATGTACAGCTGTTTAATGGTTAGGAAACCACATCATGTGATAATCGTTTATTTGAGATTTGCTAAGCTATTTCATGACACCCATAACACACTATTTGGTCTGTTGTATGCAGCAAATTTAAAACTGTGCTCTCAATATGTTACTAACTTAGCCTAGACATCTGTTGCGTTCCTGCTTACACGCTTTCTTCAACGGCTGGAACACACCGTCTGCACACATGACTGCAGTAGAGTGGCAAAGTTGCTTAGTAGCAGCCAGCAGCAGGCACAGTGTGGCAGGATGCCACTGAGGGTGTACATGTCGGCAAGCATTATTTATCACCATCCCAATGACTGTTAAGGCTGCGAGCAAAAAATCAGACACACAGAGGACTGCCTTAAAGACCATGGTCAATGGACTTAACTTGCTGCTCAACGATGACTGTTTTATGGCACTTGGCCTGGACCCATTCGACTTTGGTTGTGCAAAATGGATGGAATGGCACAGAGATTGCTCAGCACTCCTTAAAAGTGGTTATCCCTGCCACAGCACGCCACGCGTCCAGTACGTAATGGATCTTTCAGCACACGATGGCGAAGTCTAACTTACAAAACTTTTCCGGCTTTACTATTAAGATTGATGGTTCGTTTGACTTATATCATAAACATGAATCAAGCGTGGATCTCTGATGATTTCTGTGGTCCCTGTTGCCGAGGTTCTCGATTATGTTTAGCAGGTTTCTTCTTAATTGTAATCTACACTTTCCTCTCTTGAATAATATGAATTGGTTAAATCATTGAAAAAAATTTCTTTTATATTATATTCATTTCTTATTGACTTAATGGTATTCAGTAAAGTGTCACAAAAGGTCACTTTTGCATGAAGTTTTGATGGTGAGGTTGGTAAAGACACCAATATAGTATAGGTTTTGTTGAAATTATCATGTATCCAATTATACTTTATATATTTTCTTCCTTGTAATTTTAAGCTTTGGCAATGGTCTTTGGAGGTATTCGATGACATGTATTTCGTGGGAAAGGTACCTAATCCAAAATTACCTTCTTAATATATAAATTTTAAAAGTTCGTGTACCGAAAGCTCATTTATGCAGCTTTTGGGGTATGCCTTGATGTATATAAAAATATATTATAATATTAATGACTATTTATCTAGGTCCTATTCACAAAAAATCCTGTTTAAAAAATTTCATATTTCATTTCTTGTTTAATTTTATAGAGTGGAGTAAAAGGTCATTTTTTGCCTGATTTTGAATGTATTGAGGCTGTTCATTATATGTCTGAGATTATGAATTGGGGAGTTCGTATTTTAATTATCTTGTTCTATTTTAAATTAAAATGTCTTTCCAGGTGTTACAATCGGCCATAGGGTCATTGTCCAGACACTATAATCCAAATTGTGACGGTCTGTTGGAGACGAGCTGGAGAAAACTGCTGTCCACAAACGCTCTTCATCCAACCTCACTGCACCCCCCCCCCCCCGCCCACCCATCACAGCTGTTTTCCAACGGATAGAATGGGCTAGAATTTCGTCTCTCCTATGCTGCAAAATTGATAGTGACATACACAAAGCGACTTGCAGCTGTCATATCGCAGCAAAAAGCTGCCGTGTTACATAAAGTATTAATTCAAAGGGGACACGAATAATATTGCCACGCCCCACTTTTAGTTTTTTTACTTTTTACAAAAGTCTTATAAGAATATCCAATAAAACTTTTGTCTACACTTCTCACAATATCGTGGCTCCCACTTGTTGATCTCTTCACAATCAACAAATTAAAACTTTTATATTTTATATTTGAAAGCATGAAATCCCACCCCCCCCCCCCCCCTCCCCCCACCCCCAGGAAAAGGGTTGAAAAGTTCAAGGGAGGCGAATACTTTTGTAAGGCAATGCATATGACATGTTCTTGGGCCTTGGTGAAAAGGGATAGGGGGCTCCTGCCAGTTACCATGTGCCATTTCCAATACTAGCATCTTCTTACATGTCAAAGGGACCCGTGGCAGCTACTACCACTGCACCTACTATAGCTACACAGTCCTCACCTTTCAGTTGCCTTGCTGCAGTTTTGGAGGGGAGCGCGAGTATACCAGACCTGTTTCTTTCCATAAGACCCCTATTTTACGGATAGTCGATAGAAACATTTTTTGTTTATAATCTAGTTGCCAGTAGGAAATTATAGAGTATTTAAGACTCTTTTGATTTGATATCTTTGAGAGTACAGTCTGTCATAAGAGACTGTGAGGACCTTTTTAATATTTATATTTTTGAAAATGACCTGTCATCGCTTGGTTGGTTCCCTGTGCGCCTCATTTCTGAAGAGCAGCGCAAATCTGTTCTTTAGTGGTTAACACACCCTGCATTCAGAGGTTTTAACTCCCCTGCCTCTCATTCACAGTCACAAATATGGTCATCATCCTCATCAGTCCAATCTGAAGCAAAGACGGGCCAATGTCAACCAATAAACAGACCACACTGGATAATCCATGTTCTGAAGAGCCCTTTGACGACACAATGCTCTTGGGGTCAGAAGGCATTTCAGAAGAACAAGAGGCCCAAGTGGATGATTTTGTCTGATCTGATGCCCAATCGCTGATGCCCTCAGAGGAGGAGAAGGAAGACGGTTCCTCTCTTTGGGCTGGACTCGCCATTTTCAAGGTGCGAAAATGACAAACACAAGAGGCAAAATGCATGGAATCAGTATCTTGGTTCTCCAGACCCTTCCTTAACATGAATTTCTGCCTTTGTCAACATACATGCGCATCTACAAGAAGGGCAACATTGTGTACATTAAAGGTGTGGGGACCATACAAAAAGGCATGCCACCTAAATGTTATCATGGCAAGACTGGCAGGATCTACAATGTTAAACAGCATACTCTGGGTCTAATTGTGAAACAAGCTGGTCAATGGTAAAAACCCTTGCGAAGAATCAACATCCATGTGGAGCATATTCACCACTCCAAGAGCAGATAGAGTTTCCTCCAGCGTATCTAGGTAAATGAGAGGAAGAAAAAGAAAGCCAAGGAGAAGGGCACTTGGGTGGAACTGGAGCGTCAGTCAGCGTTGCATGTGAAGCTCTCTTCGTAACTTGTGGGAAAGGAACACTGATACCTCTGAGCCCCATTCCCGGACAAGGTTTATGGCATAATGTGGACAATATCCATTGCAAAAATATTCATTGATGCTTAAGCATAAGGATGTAATGGGGCTACCTAAGGCTTTATCGAATTTTATATGGAGGGGCAAGCGCGCTTAGTTAAGCTGATAATTTTCGCCAAGCACTTTTAAGTTACTCGATGTCTTTCTGTGGAAGGCTCGAGGTCTTAGCTCACACTTCTGGTATTCGCACACTGCTTCGGCCCAACTGTCAGCATTACTGCATCATCTGGACCTCCCCGTCAACCATCTGCATTTCTTCGTGAACATTTTATTGGGAGTGTCAAAAAGGGCATTTTTATTGCTTTTGTGGTTATGCTGCTGTAAAAGATAACGATACTCAATGTCCTATTCAGAAAAATCTTGTTTGAAATATTCATTTCTTCCTGCAAATTTTATTCTGATGGTGAATAAGGGCATCTGTGCTGGTTTTAGGGTCAGGTCACTGTAAAAGACACCAATAGTAAAGGTCATATTGAAAAAAAGCTTATTTCCCATACTCATTTAAAATTACACTTGCCTCAAGGCAATAAAAATGAACAGCGGATGCTGGGTGGTCACCCTTATTGATCCACGTTACAATCAAAAAGTCTGCAATTTCATTACACAGACTCAATTTCGACAGTAGAATGCAGTGAATTTGGAGACAGGGCTCTTGACCAACGGGTGACATCTATTGTGTCTTCTTCAAGTTCTGATGTCACGGTGGAACAACGTCAGCAACGTTACAGCAGTAGAATGGCAAGTAGCCATAGCAGCAGCACTGGAAAAATTCTTGTTTGAAATAGTCAATTTCTTATTGCAAATTTTTATTCTGAGGGTCCATTAGGGTATCTGAGCTGGTTTGTGAGTCAGGCTGCAGTAAAAGACAGCAATAGGTCAATGTCCTATGCACTTAAATATTGGTTCAAATACTTATTTCTTCTTGAAAATTTTATTATGAGGGTCAATAAGGGCATCTGTGCTGGTTTTGGGGTCAGGTCACTGAAAAAGACACCAATAGTTAAGGTCATATTGAAAAAAAGCTTATTTCACATACTCATTTCAAATTTCACATGCCTCAAGGCAATCAAAATAAAAAGAGGTTACTGGGGGGCCATCCTCCTTGATCCATGTTACAAATCATTTCCTCCACCCACTCAATTTGACAGTAAAAAAATGCAGAATTTGAGACAGGGTCATTTGACCAAACTGGGGAAATACTTATGAATATTCTTCACGTTCTGTGTCACGATGGAACAAACGTCAGAAACGTTTACAGCTGTTGAATGCAAGTAGCCGTAGAGCAGCTGATGGAACAAATTGTGTTTGATAATAGTCTAATTTCTTAGTGCTAATTTTTATTATGAGGGATCTAGGGCATCTGTGCTGTTTTGTGGTGATGCTTGCCCGGTAAAGGGTCGTAATTAGTCATGTCTATTCATTTAAAAATGGGTTTCAAATACTTATTTCTTCTTGCATAATTTTATTCTGAGGGTCTTATAAGGCATCAGTGCTGGTTTTGGGGTCCTGCTGCGGTAAACACGTGATAGTCAATGTTTTATTCACTAAAATATTGGTTCAAATACTTATTTCTTCTTGCATGTTTTATTCTGATGGTCTATAAGGGCATCTGTGCTGGTTTTGTGGTCATTCTGCGGTAAAAGACAGCAATAGTCATTGTTCTATTCACTAAAATATTCTTTCAAATATTTATTTCTTCTTGCAATTTTATTTCTGGAGTGTCATAAGTGCATCTGTGCTGGTTTTGGGGTCAAGGTCACTGTAAAAGACACCAATAGTAAAGGTCATATGTTTAAAAATGCTTATTTCACATTACTCATTTAAATTTCCACATTCCTCAAGACAATTAAAATAAAATTGTTTACTGGGTGGCCACCCTCCTTGATCCACGTTACAATTCAAAAAGTCAACAATTTCCTTCACACCACTCATTTGACAGTAGATTGGGAAATTTGGAAGACAATGAACATTGACCTACTGGAGACATCTTAACGTTATAATGATCACAGTGGAAACAACATCAGCAACTGACAATACTAAAAGAAGCTGTAGAATGGCAATTACCGTAGCAGCAAACATTGGATAAAAAATCTTGTTTTAAATAGTCAAATTTCTTAGGCTAATTTTTATTCTGAGGTCGTAATGGGCATCTGTGCTGGTTTTGTGGTCATGATGCGGTAATGACAGTATAGTCAATGTCCTATTCACTAAAATATATTGTTCAAAAATACTTATTTCTTTTTGCAAATTTTATTCTGAGGGTCCATAAGGGCATCTGTGCTGGTTTTGGGGTCATGCTGCGGTAAAAGACAGCGATAGTCAATGTACTATTCATTAAGATATTGGTTCAAATACTTATTTCTTCTTGCAAATTTTATTCTGAGGGTCCATTAGGCCATCTGTGCTGGTTTTGTGGTCATGCTGCTGTAAAGGACAGGGCATTTTTGCTGGTATTGGGGTCAGGCTATTGTAAAAGGAATGTCAGGGGTGCCAGTAGGGCAGTACTCCTGTCAGTGACCCTAATTAAAAAGGGGACCAATGATATGTTAAAAATAGGAAGTAGTAATGGGTTGGCACCCCATTTGATTTAGCTGCATGTGGCCATGAAACGGTTAATAGACAACTGACGGCAGACCTGTCTCCTACCGCACCCACTATAACTACGGCCCTGCCAGCTGAACCTCCGTGTTCCCCACTGGGATGTTCTTGCTGCCATCACATATATGACATGGTCTTAGTTCCTGGTGCAAAAAGTGATAGGGGTCTCTTGCCAGTTAGCTTGTGCCATCTCCAATACCTATGTCTTCTCATGTGTCACGGGGGCCCGGTAGCAGCTGCTACCGCTATACCTGCTGTGGCTATGCTGTCATCTTTTCGGCTAGCCATTTAAAGGAATGAATTTTTTTAACCTGTGAATTTTTTTCTGTGACTCTTAGAGCCTAATTGTCTTGACTAAAAATGCCCCCAAAAAACACATCCAGTTTTTACTGTTGTGGATGGTAATTCCAGCTTCTCCTCACCTGTTTGGGTCTAAAAATTAACCTGGACATCCTCTCCCATTAACTTCAATGGAAATAGGCGATTGATCGAGATCGTAAATCGACGCAATATTTTTCAAAATCGGCAATCGCCTAGATTGCAATATTTTTATTGATCACTCATCACTATTGTTGAGCAATTAAATCAAAAAAAGTTGAAATCTCCCAGATTTTCACTAATTTCACTAAAGTCTTGGTTCTGCTGTGAAGAGATTATTTTCCTTAAAATCTTATCAATAATCGCCACCACGAATCCCAATCGCGCCATTTTTGGCGCTTCCTGTAATTTTGGCGGCCAGCCAATCAGCGCAGAGCACGGGAGGGCTGGGGCTGAAGAAAGTCACCAGTGGGGTATGTAGGGATCTCATTGGCTGCTGAAATCACATGACCTTGTTTTAGCTATATCACTGCTCTTCCTGCACAGCAGCATTAGCTTCCACACAGCGAACAGAACAGATAGCTGTCTCTCTGCTCAGCTTTTTTCAAAACTAGTAGAGACTATTTCCCAGCGTTTTTACTACTGAAAAGGGTCCTTAATAGATTAGTTATCTTACGGTACAGCAAGATTAGAGAACTCTAGTTAGTATTAATTAGAGATTTGGAAACAGCTCCAGTACTCTAAATGGTATAGCTGCTCGAGGGAGGGGAGAGGGGAGCCCCTTCTTCAGGGGGGCAGATCCTGCATCACTCATATTTCTTGTCTCAAACCATGGTGAAATGGCACCCAATTTTATTTCTGCATTGCTAGCGGCCACCACAGTCTGAGTTACGGGTGACCCTGTGTTGTGGTGGGCACGTCAGCATTTATATTACTCATATTTCTTGTCTCAAACCACGGTAAAATAGCAACCAAAATGAACCTGATGTTCCTCTCCCATAGACTTTAATGGGAATCAGAGATTAATCGCAATCGAGGATCGAAAATAGGCGTGATGATTCTCCAAAATCTGGAATCGACTCGAAGCAGATTATTGGCCGAATCGCTCATGACAAGTGATGAGCGATTCATCCAATAATCTGCTTCGATTCGATTACAGATTTTGGGGAATCATCTCTCGATGTTCAATCTTTGATTGCGATTAATCTCCGATTCTCATTAAAGTCTATGGGAGAGGAACACCAGGTTGATTTTTACTCCCAAACAAGTGAGGTGAAACTGGAATTAACATCCACAACCAATTAGCACCATACAATCACATTGCAGTGGGGTGGAGGGGACAGAGGGGGGGGAAACCCCTTTCAACATAATTGCCTTGATGCTAGTTCCCATTAACCATGGCATCTAAGTAAGTAGTTTAGTGGCTGGGAATTATAGCACGTCCAATCTAACGGTCAGCATGCACCATGTATGGAGTGGGAAAAGCTGTTACTTTTAAGTCTTTACCCCAAATTACATTATATTTAGCTATCAGACACAATTTAGTGTGACCAGTATGCTGTAATAGATTACTAGATGATATATACTTTCCTTAGGAGTGAGTGACCTTTATAGTCACACAGTGTACATCACATCAGCCAACCCTAGTAATGCACCAAAAGCATGTGATCACCACCAATCATATATTTTTTTTTTCTTTTCATTTACTCATGGAACTTTGTTATATGTCCCATATGGAAATGTTATTTGAAAATATATGGCACTGTCATATGGACACTATGGGTGACGTGTTTAAACTAGAAACACCTTGCCAGTTCCAAATCTCTATGGATAAATGTAGAATAGGACAGTATGTATGACAGTGTCGCACAGCCATTCATAAATGTGGCACATTGCAGGTTCCAATGGTTGGTTTGCCAGAAAAGACTTTACAGAATTCCTGACAGACAGCAGGACCATGCTTAACAAACTGTTATTGCCAATAGGCAAAAAAATACCAATTCTTTCCCACATAACATGACTAAACTGATACAAGTTGTTATGATGATTATAAAACTATAACAAATTATATAACAGAAAATTAGTATCAAATTATATAACATAGAAAATAGAAAATTATATAACATAAAATTTAAAAAAACCCCCCCTGACGACGGTTAAAAATAATATAGCTTTAAATTTTTTTCCTCTTTGCCTTCTGAAAGCCATAACTTTTTTTATTTTTTCCACCTACATAGACACATGAGCACTTTTATTTTGTGGGACAAGATGTACTTTCTAGTGGTGTTATTCATATTACTATAGAATATACTAGGGAACGGCAAAAAATTTCTATGTCCAGGCATCGGGACTCAGCGATCTCATCGCTGATGTCCCGATCGGAATGAAGAACGGTGCGCGGCACCATTTTTCATTCATTTAGTTGCCGCGGCCATCTTTGCTATGGCGTCTAAGGGGTTAAACAGCACGGGTGGACAACGTGGCCCCCCCGTACTGAAATAGACCGGTGTGAGCTGAAATTAGCCGCTAACACCTGGCGGATGTGAAACAGGATCTCGGTAAGGGGTTAATATAAAATTGTATAGAGAAAAGCAGAAGCTCATAAATTTCAGTCATACTTTAACAATGTTTCTCTTTCTACAACGTCACAATGCTGTCCCACTTACAGAACTGTCAATCTTAAGCTAGTAACTAGAATGTTGCAAGTGATAAATAGCTATTAGTGTCAATTATAGTTAAGAACAATTACATTTGTATTCTAAAAGTTTCTTCTTCCCATCTCTGTAGATAATAATGCAGTTCATTGATTTTGCATGCTATATAAACTTTTTCTGAACATATTTTTAATTCAATGTTTTTTTCTTTTTACCAAATTAACTGTAACAAATTTTAATCAGATGTTGATCACTGTTTAAATTTTATTTCCCTGATCTTAGCCTATTGTCTACATAGGGGAGTAGCCAGCTTCCAAAGTCTCTTGGGGACCTAAGGTGCACCAAGCAAGATCACTATGATAGAATAGCCATAATCCAGCTACATAGCTGACAGGCGCTGTTTTGTTTTACTACTTACTGCCCCATCTTTATACACCTTATTGCATTGCATTGTGCACTCTATTGCATTTACACAATGCAGTAGACTGTATAAAAGATTGTGCCCCCTAGTGGACAAGCCCCTAGGTGGGACACTATGTTAATATTAAAAAGTTTAAGGTAGGTTCAATTTAACATTGAGAGATAGAATTCCAAAATAAAATCCCCAAAATCACATTGAATAAATTGTATACATTTGAAATAAGTATTTTATCCCTCTGGCAAACAAGAATTAATACTTGGTGGCAAAACCCTTGTTGGCAAGCACAGCAGTCAAAAGTTTTTTGTAGTTGATGATGAGGTTTGTGCACATGTCAGGAGGAATTTTGGTTCACATCATCTCTGAATCATTAAGATTTTGAAGCTGCCGCTTGGCAACTCGGAGCTTCAACTACTTCCATAAGTTTTCTATGGGATTAAAGTCTGGATACTGGCTAGGCCACTCCATGACCTTAATGTGCTTCTTTTTGAGCCACTCCTTTGTTACCTTGGCTGTATGTTTTGCTGGAAAACCCAGCCATTTTTAATGTCCTGGTGAAAGGAAGGAGGTTGTTACTCAGGATTTTATGATACATGGCTCCATCCATTATCCCATTGATGTGGTGAAGTAGTACTGTGCCCTTAGCAGAGAAAAAAACCCCAAAATATATTGTTTCCATCTCCATGCTTGACAGTGGGGACAGTGTTCTTTGCGTCATAGGCATCATTTCTCTTCCTACAAACTTGATAAGTTGAGTTAATGCCAAAGAGCTCAATTTTTGTTTCATCTGACCACAACACCTTCTCCCAATCACTCACAGAATCATCCAGGTGTTCACTGGCAAACTTCAAACAGTTACAAAACCAAAGATTGGGACAGCGAAATAGGAAGCAGCCAAAAATGTATTGAAAATATAAAAATAGAAAATTATTTCAGATGCTGATTAAAATCGTTGTTGAACGCAAGCACAAGGAGGGACAAAAAATGGCATCCTCAAAGAAACACTAACGCGTTTCAGGCACGTCCGTGCCCTTAGTCGTAGCAAAGTATTGTGCACATTGACTGATTTAAATAGTCATACAATCATAAAAACATTAAGGTCAATGATTCACTCACCTGTAGGCATAGTTGCGGTACCAAACCTGCATACTTCCGGAACGCACGACGTGCCTGTCAAAAAGCCGGAAGGAGAAAGCGTCATGTGACTTCGGCAACATCCTGACCTGCGCAGACTGCATACACAGCGTGACACAGTACTGGCAAGGAATTAGAGAAAACGTCATGTGACTACAGCAACATCCTGACCTGCGCAGACTGCATACACAGCGTGACACAGTACTGGCAAGGATTTAGGACATGCGCATTATACAAGATCAGCATCAGCTTTGAAATAGCGTATAATAACATAGAAATAATCGCATCAATTACAATAAATCACAGAACGTTGACCCACACTTATTAATTTATAAGCCAAATATGTTTAAACTTCTCGCAATGCTGGTACCGCCTCTATGCCCACAAAAGAAAAGAAAAGAATTAATAGCGAGTGATTATACAATACAAGTACAAATTATAAAAACAACAAATATTCCATAGAGAGCAGAACAGTGCATTCAATTCATTTGAGGACATTTCTCAACTTAATTCTAATAGTGGAACATAGTCTCTCTCTTATAATTAAGCCCATTAGGAAA
Organism: Phyllomedusa bahiana; assembly: GCA_025379985.1. NCBI lineage: Eukaryota > Metazoa > Chordata > Amphibia > Anura > Hylidae > Phyllomedusa > Phyllomedusa bahiana. Next base: position 47,652 of record JAODAL010011036.1, on the reverse strand, counting down.
AGTGTAATTTAATGTTTTTTTTTGAGACAGATAATGTATCTTTATATAATGAATCTTTGGAGAATCAAAATGAATATTCCACACAAAGTTTCACTGAACAGCTGGCCTTGGTCTGCTTGCAGGAGTTACAAGATACTGCCTCCTCCATGCAGTCTAATGCAGCTGATTATGTGGAACATGCAGAAAACTTTAAAATTTCTAATAAAAAGTTCTATCCTGTACAGTCCAGAACTCCCTCTATGGACAGATTTCAGACCCTCATTGAGAGAGATCTGAAGCTGCTCCATGACCAAATTTCCCCAAAAAAATCTTTTAAAAATCTGTCCCCCAATCAAAATAAAGCTCTGAAAGAATTGAGAGAAAATCCAGAAATTACCATCAGAATGTCAGACAAAGGAGGCACCATAGTGGTTATGAATACAAAAGATTATAAAGCTTCCATGTTGGAAATGCTTGAAGATAAAGATACATATTGCAAATTATCTTCTAATCCCACAAGCAAATATGTGAGGGAAATGCATATATTGATCATGGAGGGAGAAAGCTTAGGTGTTCTATCAAATAAGGAAAGGGAATTCATAGAGGTGTGTGACCCTGTCACTCCCATTATCTATGGACTCCCTAAAGTCCATAAACAGGTCAGCCCTATTTTAATGCGACCCATTGTATCAGGCATTGGCTCTTTCTCAGAAAAACTGAGCCAATGGTTAGACAGCCTTCTTCAACCTCTGGTTCAAGGAACACCTGGTTACCTTAAAGACACCAGAGATGTTCTTATTAACCTGGAGGGAAAAACATGGCAACATAACTGGTCCTGGGTAAGTTGTGATGTTGTCTCTTTGTATACATGCATTCCATATCAGATTGCATTAATAGCACTTGAATTCCATTTGAAAAAATCCAGTAAATATTCTGAAGATCTCATACAGTATATTTTGTCTGTAACTCAATTCCTCATGACAAAAAATGTTTTCTCTTTTGATGACAGGATGTTTCTGCAGATGAGAGGGATCCCGATGGGAGCGAAATACTCGCCATCATTGGCGAATTTGGTATTGGCGTGGTGGGAGCACATGTATGTGTACACTACTGACAATCCGTTTGCCCAGTCCATAGTCTGGTACGGCAGATACATCAATGACATTCTCCTCATTTGGGGGGGCGATGTGTCTGCCGTGCCAGACTTCATTGGCTATTTACATCGAAACCCTTTCAATCTGTCATTTACATCCCATGTGGAATCGTCAAGTATTACGTTTTTGGATTTAACTTTAACAGGTTTCCAAGGAGAAAGTATTTCTACATGCACGTTTCGTAAACCGACAGCGGGGAATACTACCCTACATTTTCAAAGCTTCCATCCCAGACATACACATAGGGCTATCCCCGTTGGTGAAATGATACGTGCAAAGCGAAACTGTAGTAAACCCAATATGTATCAAAAAGAAAAGGAACAAATATATAACAGATTAAAAAACAGGGGTTACCCTGATTGGTCATTAAATAGAGCATCAAAAATTGTGGAGAAGCGATCCCGAGAGGATCTTTTGATTAAAAGTAACAACAATAAAAAAAGTAAACAAAATAATGATAAATTATCTTCCCCCTATGTAGTTTTGAAATACAGCCAACAATTTAATCAAATAAAAGGCATCATAAAAAAATATCTGCCCATTTTGAATGATGATATGATTCTTAGCGAGATACTATCAAATGGATGTAAGATTGTAACCAGGAGATCAAAAACATTGGGGGACATTCTATCCCCCAATGACATGAAGGATAAAATTCAAAGAACCTGGCTACACCATCCTGGATTTTTCAAATGCGGTTCCCATCCCTGCAAAATGTGCAATTATGCACTCCCATGTAGAGCTTTTGTGGACCCACAAAATGGCAAAAGTTACAATATTAAACAATATATAAATTGCAACTCGTGCGCTGTAGTATATGTGGCCAAATGCACTATGTGTGAGATCTTGTATGTGGGCTCTACAACAAGGAAACTAAAAATAAGAATTTTAGAACATCTTAGAGATAAACCTGACACATTTGATCGGATTAAATCCAATGTAGCGAGACATTTCTTTGAATGTCACAATGGGAGTATGAATTTCCTTCAGGTATTTGCCATTGAAAGGGTATTTAAACCAAAAAGAGGGGGTAGTATAGAAAACAGGCTCCGAGATAGAGAGGCTTTTTGGATAATTACATTAAATTCCACTTTTCCTAATGGGCTTAATTATAAGAGAGAGACTATGTTCCACTATTAGAATTAAGTTGAGAAATTTCCTCAAATGAATTGAATGCACTGCTTTGTTCTCCATGGAATATTTGTTGTTTTTATAATTTGTACTTGTATTGTATAATCACTCGCTATTAATTCTTTTCTTTTCTTTTGTGGGCATAGAGGCGGTACCAGCATTGCGAGAAGTTTAAACATATTTGGCTTATAAATTAATAAGTGTGGGTCAACGTTCTGTGATTTATTGTAATTGATGCGATTATTTCTATGTTATTATACGCTATTTCAAAGCCGATGTTGATCTTGTATAATGCGCATGTCCTAAATTCTTGCCAGTACTGTGTCATGCTGTGTATGCAGTCTGCGCAGGTTAGGATGTTGCCGAAGTCACATGATGTTTTCTCTAATTCCTTGCCAGTACTGTGTCACGCTGTGTATGCAGTCTGCGCAGGTCAGGATGTTGCCGAAGTCACATGACGCTTTCTCCTTCCGGCTTTTTGACAGGCACGCCGTGCGTTCCGGAAGTATGCAGGTTTGGTACCGCAACTATGCCTACAGGTGAGTGAATCATTGACCTTAATGTTTTTATGATTGTATGACTATTTAAATCGGTCAATGTGCACAATACTTTGCTACGACTAAGGGCACGGACATGACTGAAACGCGTTAGTGTTTCTTTGAGGATGCCATTTTTTGTCCCTCCTTGTGCTTGCGTTCAATAACGATTTTAATCAGCATCTGAAATAAATTTCTATTTTTATATTTTCAATACATTTTTGGCTGCTTCCTATTTCGCTGTCCCAATCTTTGGATTTGTATATGTTGACTCTCTGATGCTGGAGCAGGGGACGTTCCGAAGGACTATGGGCCAGACTGCTATATAGGTGAGCTGACATGCACATGGTGTGTTTTTTCCAAAAACTTCAAACAGGCCTGCACATGTACCTTTTTGAGCAGGGGGACCTTGCAGGCATTGCAGAATTTTAAACCATTTAGTTGTAATGTGTTACCAATGGTTTTCTTGGTGACTGTGGTCCCAGCTGCCTTGAGATCATTAACAAGTTCACCCCGTGTAGTTTTAGGCTGATCACTCATGATCAAGGATACCCCAGGACTTGAGATTTTGCATGGTGTCCCAGATCGATGTCGATTGACAGTCATTTTGTATTTCTTCCATTTTCTTACTATTGCACCAACAAATGTCTCCCTCTCCCCCAGCCTCTTACTAATGGTTTTGTAGTCCATTCCACAAATGTGCAGGTCTTTGATTTTGTCCCTAAAAGAGAAAATAACAAAAACAAAATATGGCCAGCACATTCATATTGAAGAATAAATGTATAGGTGCACACTGGTGTGGCAGCCAAAAGCAATGCAAACACAGCACAATATCAGCACCACTGTATAAGCACTAAAAAACGGTAAAAGAGGACATAAGAATGTTTTGGAAAAGCATTTCTGCTACTGTGGAATATGTGAAAATTTTGACGTTCATTGTGTAGATTTTTGATCAAAACTGTAAATGCCCACGCACCGTGGCAAGGTGACCTCAATTCAAGTGGGATCCTATGCTAATGTCACCTCTCATGGTGTCCAGACCTCCACATTTAAGGAAGAGAAGATTCCAGCTATACCTTAGACACGCCTTAGAAATTGACATGTATTATTTCACTTTTGAACCACATTCTGTTGAGCCATATTCATAAATGTGTCTAATCTTATGAATGTGGCTTGACACACCCCTTAGAATTGCCACATACAAAAGTATCGAGGATGTCCAGTTTTTGGTGAAAAAGCTTTCAGACATATGTCACCCTATAGTGTATGATGCTATTGATCAGACACTGTATGTTACTCTTTGCATGTTGCATTACATAACATCATTTGGAGTACAACTGTAATTTGCACACAATTAGGTTGTAAAAAATAAGTGCCCTATTTAATGCTGTGTTTTGTCCACTTATCAATAATAACACAAAAGTTTAATTTAGTGAAAATCTTTGATTTTTTTTCTTATTGTAGAAGGAAAGAATGTAACCAGCATGTACAGTAAATGTATAAGTTTCTGATGCTGTACTTTGATGACCTTAGTTTCTTGCATCAACACTTCAGGCTGAGTTGCTTGCACTTTGGCAACATGTTCTCTGTACAGATTCTCATATACAAAGAGTGGTTTATTTAATATATTCATATCACACAAGGGCAGATCAATAGGTTTCAATCCTCTAAAAACAAAAAATAGATTGATTTGATGCTGTACTTAATCAAAGCAGGAGATGCTACGTTCAATAATGTCAATTTACTTAAAGCTGTGAAACAGCATACTATATTACTTCACCTATGATGACAACTCAAAGCCACAACAGAATACACTGCTTGCACAGACTGTTATAAAGATAATTTATTGAAACGCAATGTTTTTTTCAAAAAAAATTTACCAAGTCTAAAAAGTGGCTTTAAACTTTAAAGCTCCTCAAGATGACATTTGTGACCTGAGGTATTGATTCCTATGTCTGGAAAACAACCTGGAACAGGTAATAGGACTAAAGTTAGTATTGGTAGAGAAAAAACATACATAATGTATAACATCCCAATGTACAATGTGGCCTCCTGTAATGCTAATAGGTTATTTGGCCATCAAGAATCCATATTGTTTGGATCCCTTTAAGACAGCTGGTTAAAAACCTCTAAAAAAGTAACTTTCTTAAGTGACTGCAAGATTAGCGAAAACGATATCTGTTTATGTATTCTTATCGCATAGTTGTTTGGTGAGAAGAGTGTTCCCACCAGGAGTCTTCCATCACCTGGTCTCATTATCCATAGTTTTTCTTATTATTTCACAGTTTCGGTATCAAATTTGCCAGGAGTTTTTCTGATGTTTCTCATCCAATTGTGGCTTTGTCCGGTGTAAGGTGACCTCCGAGAACTGGCCATTCAAGAGAGAGATGTTATATTGGACAAATGGAACCAATTAGAATCCGTGTAACATTTGGTTACACAGGCACTTGTTTTCAAATGAGATATAAGCTGGAGCACACAGTTGTGAGATCAGAAGCCATCTTGAACCGGGGACACCCGTGTAGATCGCGGTGGATCTCTCTGATGTAAACACTGTTGGGTTCTCCAGCGGACGGAGATTATGTCAGATTTTGAAACCCTGGTGAAGTGCGCAGTGTGAGTATGTTAACCCTTGTATTGTGTGCGAATTTTTAGACCTGCTATAGTGATCTAACTGGTCCTTGGGGCAGGGGGAAAGATTCAGGGGCCTTAAAGTAAAGTTAACTCTTTTACTATACTGAGTTTATAGACCTGCTATAGTGATGCTAACTGGTCCTTTTGGGCAGTAATAATTCAGGTGCTTTACAGCGTGCAGTGTATATGATGCAGTATTGTATTAGATCATGGACCTGACATAGGGCACTGAAGAATTCTGTGGTGGGAGACAGGTTGCAGTGTTTTAATTGTTTTTTTACTCACTAGTGACAAGTGTGAGTGCTTTGCCTTATCGCATTCATCCGGTGGAAACCCTTTCCCTAGTCAGGTTCAGGAGCCCTGGGCAGGAGATGGGGGTGCTGTGCTTTTTCCTTTGTTAATTATATGATGTAAAATATGTGCTTTGCATCTGTAATCTATATTATGCAAAAGTATACACAATATCACACTATCTTCCTTTAGTTTTATGTAATCACTTAGTTCTTCATATAATAAAGTTTATAAAGCCTTTGGTGTTGCCTTCTTTAAAGCCGTACAGGACCCACACAAAGAGTTGGCAAAACATCTCCTCTATGACTTTCAGTCCCAGGCTTGCTTAATTAGTTCCTGATGGGGTCATTTACTCCCCAACCCCATTCCTGAGAGGAACATTTTTATTTTTTGTAAAACATGTGGGTTTGAGTGCTAGAACATTATTTCATGCTCAATTAATTTACTATTTTTTTCATTTTTTTTTCTGTGATACCTTAGGCTTAATTTTTATGCAACTCTTACAGTAGATTTTTATTAATAATGTCATGGAAAACAGTAAACATTTTTGACACCAAAATAAATGTTGGAATTGTGGACTTTTCCATATAAAAAGTTTTCAAAAAGATTTTAGTTTTTAGGGTTTTTCCCCGAGAAAAGGGTAAAATCTTACTGATTATTTTTTTTTTTTATGTGTGTGTATGTTTTTTAATGTATTTTACATATTGTGCCCACCATAGGGTCAGAAAAAGACCTCTTGGGGGGCATTTTTACATACCTTTTTTTCTTTTAATTTCTCCTGTAAATGAACGCACTACAGAGTGACATGGGGCTGGAAAAACTTGGGGCGATTATTATGACAAAGTTGAAATCGCACAGTTTTTATGGGGATGGGATTTTTAGATATGATATTTTTTTAGGTTTAAAAAAGTGCACATTATTAAGTCGCCCATTTTCGGCGCTTCCGTCATTTTGGCGGCCAGCAAATCAGTTACAGAATAGAGAGGGGAGAGGTTTTGTGCGACGTCAGACTGGGATGTTATGGTTGGATTTGGGTGGAAAAAACCATGACCTCGTTTTACATAGAACAGGGTTTTGTTTGCCCAGTGTCTCTCACGTCTCAGAGCAGAAGGGTGTGCGCTCTGCTTTTTGTCCAAACAGCTCAGCGAAATTATTTATTTCTTCACGAAAACCTCTACATTTGCTGTGATCCTTACAAATTTTGTTTGATTAGAATTGGAAGATTTTTTTAATAGTTAGGGAGAGAATTTTAAAGTCTTACCGCTGTAAAAACACGGGGGGGGGCGAGGGGGCCCCCGGGCAAACACAGACAAGCTCTATAAAAGAATATGGATAAAGTTCCCCAAAGGGCCCTTAGTGTGGGACTTTTGCAATAGCTTTATTTTAACAGTTTTCTATTGAAATTTTTCCCCTTGATTTTGGGGAGCCTGAATTTATAGGATACCCCTTCTTTTCTATAACTGCAGGTCTCTTTGTTGGTGAAAACGCCATTTTTATTTTTCAGTATACATTTCAGATGGGTTTTTCATTTTCAATTTTGCCCTTTCCCCACCTTTGTTGAAATATCCACCTTGTATTTAAAATTTTTTAACCCAGCAAGTCAGCAAAGGTTAATGGGTCCCAAAAATACCTTGTAATACCGAAAAAAATTTTCAAAAACATTTTTTTTTGGACTTTGGCGCACTACAGCTTTGTTTATGGGGCCCCTTTTCCCACTTAAATGTGAATACTCCCAATATTGAAAGCCCACCACAGGTAAATTTGATGGGTTTCCCAAAAAAAATACCTTTTATTATCCCAAATTTACTTTTTCAGAAACTTTTTTTTTACTTTGCGCACTACGCTTTGTTCATTGGGGCACCCTTGCACTTAAATTTTAATATTTGCAATTTTTTAGTCCCACGGGTAAAATTATAGGTGAAAAAAAAAATTTCCCTTTTATTACCCCAAACTTTAACGATCCCGGTTTTTTTTTTGCACTTTTGCCCTTCCAGTTTTGTTGATAGAGCCCCCTTTTGCAGTTAAATTTAAAATCCAGCAATTTTTGTAGTTACCACGGGAAAATTGAAAAGGTGCCAAAAAAACCTTTTTATTATCCGAATCCCATTTACAGAAAACGTTTTTTTTTGACTTTGGGGCGCACAAACAGCTTTTTTTCTTTTAGGCCCCTTTGGGCATTTAGATGTGAAAAAATGCAATTTTTTATTCCCCAAGGGTGAATTAAAAGGGGTGCCAAAAAAAACCTTGTATTATCCGAAAAAATTTCAGAAAACGTTTTTTTTTGACTTTGGCCCCAACTCCCGTTTTGTTCATTGAGGAAACCTTGCACTTAAATGTGAATGCAGAAAATTTTGTAGTCACCCCCAGGTAAATTGAAAGGTCCCAAAAATACCTTGTATTACCGAAAAACTTTTCAGATACGTGTTTTTTCATTTTTGGCGCGGGACCAGCTTTGTTGATAATCTACTTTGCAGTTATATTTGAATCCGAAAATTTTTGTTTTGAGTTTGGGGATTTGAGAATAGCTGGTTTGCCGTCTTTTTTTAAGGGGATTTTCCCAAAAAACTCTTCCAACCTTCCAAATTTTATTTTCGAAAAAAAGCAAAATTTCCGGGGGAAAAGCGAGAAAAGGGAGGGGGGTAGGACTTTGGAGGTAGAGGTACGAGAGAATTTTGTCCTTCAGTGCGGGCGAAAAACCCCAAATGCCGGGCCGGATAAATCTTTGCAGGACCGCGGGGCCCTGTCTCGCGGGGTCACCCCCTGTGAATCTCAGTAACAAACAGCTTCGAAACCCTGCCCTTTCAGTGATTAATGCAACCTGTACCCCAGCGTCTTCCCCTCCCGTCCCCCCCAGTAAGGGCCCACAAATGTCGTCATCAGCATCACCCAGCATCCTCCAACATGAAGCACCCCAAATTTTCAACCCGTGTACCCACCACTTTAGATAATCCTTTATTCTGAAGACCTCTTGATGAAAAAAATTGGGGTTTTGGGGGCCCAGAAGGCATTTTTTAAAAGATCAAGAGGCCAAAGGGGATGATTTTCTCTGCTCTGCGCCCAGTTACGACCCCAATAAAGGGGAAAGGAGAAGGAACCCGGTAAATCGGCAAAAATCCCGGGGTCGGCAACGCCTTGCAGTCCCTTTTGGTTTTGTACCCCGAAAGCTCCTGGATGCAGAATGTCAGCAAAACTAAGTCCCTTTTGATGATGACGATGCCCCCCGACATTCCCGGATCCAACGGGTCTTTTCGGGCAAAAATTTTGCTTGCGACCCCGCTTCATCACTGGACAGGGGGAAGAGGGAGGGGGTAGTTTTCAGTACGGGTTCCGCCTCAAAAAGGGAGGGGGCATTGAAGGAATTCCGCTGAAAAGATTCCCCAGCCCGGTCAGCGCAACCCCGCCCTCGTTTATCCCCAAAAAAAAGGTTTCCCGGGAAATTTCTCAACCCCCGGGGCCCTTTTTTGGGAAAGCCTCTGTTTCCCCCGCGATGTCATATGCCCCCTTTTTGCCGTAAAGCAAAGTAGAGGCAAAAACCCTTAGGTGGTTAACCACCCCCAACATGTCTAGTCACATCAGCAAAATGCTTGAGTTAAAATGGAGGCAACATTTGGGCCCAAAAAAAAGGCCAACCAAACGGGCTCCAACTACTGTCACACCCTCTGTTTCCGCCTCCGCCTCCTCCTCCTCCGCCCCCCACCAAGCTTTCCCATAGCTGCCCCTTTTCTCAGATCTTTATCAGGGGACCCACCCTTTCCGCTTCACCTACCCCGCGCCCGAGTACCACCAGCCCCCCAAGAACCGTCCTACCCCTTCTCCTTTCCCGCCATTTTGGGCCGCCCTTTCCCGGGCCGTACAGCCCCAATCTGGGCAGCCGCCTTCTGTTTTCCCCAGTTTGGGAGCAGAAGAAACACTTTAACCCAAACCACCCCAAACCCAAAAAGCCTAAAAGGGAGGGCTTTCCCCGGGCCCTTTTGGGCCCTTGGAAATGTTCCCTTTCCGTCTGGTGGACACAGATGGGTTCCCCCCACGTCAGGGCCCCTTGCCTCCCCCCAATCCCAGTTTGCCGGAGCGGCTTTTTCTTTGCCAAAAAAGCCGTCTCGCCCTGGCCACCCACTTTTTCACAAAAATTTTCAAGCGCGTTGTTTGCTTGTGTAAAAGCCCAATTTGACCCCCGACAGAGGGATAGTAACCCGGCCAAGGGGTAATATCTTTTGTGACAGCTCACGGGGGTGAGCTGGGGGGGGTTTGCCCCCCGGGGGGGTTGAGGGTGGCTCTCGGGGCCTCGGGAACGCTCTTAAAAACCCGGGGAAGGGATGGTGCAGGGCTTTTTCCCCCAAGGCCCCTTCTGGGGGTTTCACGTGCCCAGAGAAACCAGGCCGTGTTGAAATTAATCTCCCCTTGGGAAAGCCCATCCACACACGGGGTCAGGAGCTGTGGGGGGTTTCCCCGGAAAACCGAGACCGAGCGCGGGGTGGGTGAAAAAGGAACCTTGTGCCAGGCAAGGTGGTGGCATAAGGGCGAAATCTGCGGGCCGCCCTTAAGATCAGTAGGCGGGAAAGCACATCCCTTCCCTGACACATGTCATAAACCCTTTGGGTCGCCCAGAAATTTCTAAAAGGGGTCCCGTGCGGGAAAACTGCTGCTGGGGGAAGGCTCGAAGTCTAAGTTTTGGGACTTTCCCCCGTTCCCCAAAACCCGCTTCGTCCCGCCTGGCTGCTTTTCAAACGTCAGCTCGGCCCCCCCCGTCAACCATCCATTGTTGACGTGGCGACACGCTTTTGGGAATTTCACCCCCACATGCTCCAGCGATTGTGGCTCAGCGCAATGCCAAATTTCGCAGTACGAAAATGACCCCATGCCTGACAAGAGCGGGGCGGACCCCGGGGTGTTTAGGGGCCCCCGAGAGTGGAAAGGGAGGGGAAAGAGTCTCACCCCCAATCCTTGCCGGGTTTTGGGAAAAAGCCACCAAAAAAGGTCTTGCGGGCGGGTTTCCCCCGTCCAAACATGGAAACCCCTTTTGGTTAATTATTCGGAACGATCGTTGGGCAACCCAAACAAACGGTCCCGCCAGCGACGGAGGGGAACGGACACAGATGCGGGGCTTTGGGCCTTTCTCTCCGTCCCAATCCACAAGGCCCGACAGTTTTTCAATTTTAACGGGCTTCAATTTGGCAGTGGGTTTAGGGGCCAGGGCTAGGCAAAGGGTGGGCTTTAACTCTTTAGGGGCATCATCTCAGGCAAGTCAGGGCGGGGTTTGAAGCTGTCCGGAGGCCCGGGGGAGGGGGGGAGGGGGGGAGGTGAGGAGGAGTATTACCTAGACACCGAGGGTTTCCGACATCCCTTTCCTTGGGAAAAAGGGGTTTTGGGAAAGAATTTGAGGCGGGGAGGAGGAAGATGAGGGAAAAAAATCCCGTTTGCTAAGGGGGCCCCGACCCCGAGGCCCTTTGGGGAAAACAAGGCTCCATCCCACATGAGTGGGTTGGGTGCTCCATTTCCTCCAACAAAGTCCCCCGCATTAAGGCCATCAAAATGGGAAAAACAGTTCCGGGGGGCCACCCCCCTGGACCCCCGGGGCCAAAAAAAAACTCAGCACTTTCCCTTTCCCCCCCCCCACCCCAAAAAAGAGTAAAAAAGCAGGGAAAAAAAGGAGACCCCTTTCTGATTGATAACTGGGGGACATCTGTTGCGTCTTTCCACGTTCTTTAAAAGTCACGGTGGAACAACGCCAGCGACGTGACAGCAGTAGAGTTCCCAAATAGCCAATAAACGGCAGCAGCAGCAGGGAGGGCAAAGGGGGCAGAAGGGCCCAATGGGTGACCTCTGGCAATCCCTTTTTTTACCCACCTCACCCAAGCTGCAATGCGGGCAACAAACAACACCCAGAGACCCCGCTTAAGTCATGGGCACGACTATCTGCGTCTCAAACCCCAAAAGTTTTTTTATGGGTTTTCCCACCCAAAAAGACTTTTGGTTTTCCAAAAATGGACGAATGGCCCGTGTGGCTCGCCACGGGCCCTAGAGGTATTGTCCTGCCCAACAGCCAGGTCATATCTTAGCGGGGGCCCTTTAGCACAGCCCCAGGAGTCATTACAGGGCAAACGCATCCGGGTTTTTCCCAGATAATGTGGGTCGTTTGACTTTCATCAAAATGAAACAGGATGGATCTTTTGATGATGGGGGTTTTGGCCACCAATTGCCGAGGTTTCCGAAATTGTTCTGGTCAAATTCACATTCCTCTCCAAAAAAGAAAAGGGCCTCTTTTAAAAATTTATTTTTAAAAAAGATCATTTTTTTACGGGAAATTTTTTTTTTCATTCCCAACAGTTCATTTGGGTGGGTTTTTTCTGTTAGGAGACTGAAAAAGACCCCCAAAGGTTTTATGACCAAAAACCCTATTCCATTTACTCACTTCCCCTTTTAGGGAATTTTTTGCAAATTTTCAATGGGTTTTAGGTCATGTTTCCCCCCCAAAAATTTTTTTAAAAGTGGCTGAGAATTTATAAATTTAAAAATTTTTTGGGGGCATTTTTTCTTTTGAGTACAGCAATTTAATTTTTGGGGCCTTTGGAAAAAGAAATGTGGTTTAAGTGGCATTTTTCCCTACAAAATTTTTTAACAGTGGCGAGAAGGGCATATTTATAAATTTTTTGGGTCAAAGGTTTCTTTGAAATGCAGCAATTTCTAAAAAAGGTCCTTTTCCCAAAAAAGTTGTTTTCCCAATAGACAATTTGTTCTTCACAATTGTCAAAAATGGGTCATTGGGGGGATGTTTTTTTAATTTTTTGGGGGGATTTTGCTGGACATGCAGCAATACTACAGGGCCCCATTATTAAAAAAAAAGTTTTTTTCTAACAACATTTGTTCTTTACAATTGTCGGGGTGGCTTTAAGGGTTTATGTTGTGTCAGGGAAAAAGGAATAGGTAGGACACTGTTAATTTTACACCTTTTTTCAAAAATTACTTGTTTTTTCCCAAAATCTTTAACCCTAAACTAACAATTTCCCTTTTATTGAGAAAACCCATTTAAAAATAATTTTAAAAAAGGGGAAACAAAAAACATGGTGGGGGTTCCATCCAAATTTTAAAAATGTGTTTTCTAGAATTAAACTACTAAAAAATTGAAATTTCAAAATGCTGTTTAAAAAAATTTCCCCTGAAATTTTACAAGGGGGGTTTAAGGGAAAAATTTACCAGATTAGGTTATTCAGAGGGCGGGGTAAGGAGCACGGACAGAGAACAAAGTACAGAGACCATTTCCCCAGCAAAGTTGAGTAAAAAGAGATAAAAAAATGCCAAAAAAAAAGGGCACCTTGGGGTAACAGGAGCGTTAACCACCAGCATTTCAAGTGAAGCTCAAGGGGGCCGCCCCTCATAAAAGGAGGGGAAGGGGCTACCCCGGTCTTTACTGTGTAAAAGAGGAACGCGGGAGTTCTCACAATTCCCCTTTCCGCACTCTGCCAAACACGACAGTTTTTTTTTGCTGCGTCATCAGGGGATTTAAAAACCCGCGTGTTTTAAAAAATGACGGACCCCCCAGCCTGGGCTCTCACCGACCCACTGTAACTCCGGGGGGCCCGGGTTTATGGGGTGGCACAGGACAGGGATTGTCAAAGGCCTGAAACCCAAAATGGGGTTGAAAAGGGCTCCCTTTTTTCCCGGGACTTTTTAAACTGGGGGTCAAAACAAAGGGTTTTTAATGGTCATACTTTTGGGGGCCCGGCAGGTATTTGTCAATGTCCAGTTCAACTAAAATGGTTTGGGTTTAAAAAACTCCTTTTTCCGGCCTTTTTAATCTGGGGTCAGACAGGTTTAAATGGCATACTGGGGGGGGTCCAGGAAAAGTTCTAGTTAATTTTCCCGTGAAACAAAATGGTTGGGTTTAAAGACTCCTTTTTCCGGCATTTTTTTAAAACTGGGGGGTCATGCCCGGTTTGGGGCTCAGCATAAGGGCCCCGGACAAATAAAAGATTTTTGTCCCGTTCAAAAATAAAAGGTGGTTGGAAAAAACAAATTTTTTCCGGCACTTTTTTAATCTGTGGGGCAGCAGGTTTTAGGGTCAATCGCGGTCCAGGACGGGGGTTTGTCAAAAGTCCAGTTTTAATAAAAAAGGGGGGTTAAAGACTCCTTTTTCCCCCCCACTTTTTAAACTTTGGGGGCAGGGCAGGTTTTAAAGGGCATACTTTCGGTCCAAGGACAGTTTCTAGTTTCCCTTTCCATTCAACTAAAATGGGGTTGAAAGACTCCTTTTTTTGTCATTTTTTAAACTGTGTGTCAACAGGTTTAAGGGTCAAAGGGTGCGGTCCAGGACAGGGTTTGTCAATGTCCAGTTTTTAACCCAAAAAGGGGGGTTCAAAGACTACTTTCTTCCGGAAATTCCCTTTAAACTTTTGGGTCAAGCAGGTTTTTTTTGGGTTTATGCGCGTTTCCCGGGGCAGGGATATTTCCAGTAAAATGATGGTTCAAATAATTTCTGCCCTTTTGGCACTTTTTCTTTTGGTGGGGATGCAGGTTTAAAAGGGGTCATGCGTGGTTTCACAGACAGGGGGTAGTGGGGAAAGGGGTGTTTACTTTTTTTTTTGTGGCTTTTAAACCTAAAGTGGGTTGGGGCCCCAAATGTACCCGGAAAAAAAAACATGACCCCCTGAGCCCCTTTTTTACAATTGTAAGAACAAATTTTTCTTTTTAGAAAAAAACAAATTTTTTCGAATAGGGCCTGTAGTATTGCTGCATTTCAAAGGGAAAAAAGGCCCCCCAAAAAATTTAAAAACAAAAAAACCCCTTTAGCCACTTTTTTTTCAATTGGGGAAGAACAAATGTCTGGGTTTGAACAACCCTTTTTTTTAATAGGACCTGAAATATTGCTGCAAAAAAAACAGCATGGAAACCCCAAAAAATTTTTAAAAAAAAAACTTCTCAGCCCTTGTTAAAAATTGTGAGGGAGGGAAATGCCACTTTGAACCACATTTTCTGTTCCCAAAGGAAACATGAATTTTTGCGTAACTTTACACAACATGACCTTTAAAACTATTGACAAAGGGGAAAACTTTTACAAAAAGTGAGTAAATGGATTACAGTGTTGTCATGAAACCTGCTGTCTTGTACAGTCCTCTCACAGCAAAAAACCACGACAAAATGATACTGTTGCGGGCAAAGAGAATAACAAATTGCAGTATGAAATTATTCAAATTTAAAAAAATGTTTTAAAGGTCCATTTCTGTGGTTTGAAAAGGAATGTGAAGTAGAACGGGCAACTATTCGGTGACCCTCGGCATTGGGGCCACTAAATATCAGTAGATCCAATGCGCCTTGTTTCATCTTGATGAAAGTCAAAAAATTATCTGTGGATAAGCCGGTTGCATTTGTCTTTTAAGACTCCTCCAGCTGTGACTGGAAGGTCCAAATCGCTCAGATATGACGCTGGCTGCTGGGGCAGGGACAACACCTCTATGGCGTGATGAGCCAGTCGGGGCCATTTCGTCCATTATTGGATACCCAGAAGTCTATTGGAGTACGGAATACACAGCTCAAAAAAAACATCGGTGTTGAGACGCAGATAGTCGGTGCACCATGATCTTAAGCTGATCTCTGTAGGTGTTGGATGGGTGCCCTGCATTGAAATGCGTTGGTGAGGGGGTAAACAAAGATTGCCAGGGTCCCTTGGCTTCGGGCCACCTTGCTGCTGCTGCCGTACCCCCAAAATTGGACTCTACTGCTGTCATTCGGGGAGGGTTGTTCCCGTGCTTTTGGGGGAACGTGAAAAAGGGACGCAACAAAGATTTTCCCCAGTTGATAAATAGCAAGGTCTCCTTTTCCCTGCTTTTACTCTCTTTTTGGGGTGGGGGGAGGAAAGTGTGTTTTTTGTTTTGACCGGGGTTCCAGGAGGGGGGGGACCCAGAAAACTGTTGTTCTTTTTGAGGGCCCCTTTAATTTGCGAGGATATTTTGGGAGGAAGGGAAATGGAGCCCCAAGGCCTATGTGAGATTTGGGCCCTTTAAAATTTCCCAAACCCTCTGGGTCGGGGGGCACTAGCAAAGGAAATTTTCCTCATTTCCCTCTCCCCCCAAAAATTTGGCCCCAAACCCTGTTTAAAAGGCAGGGACTTCGGGTAACTTCGGTGTCTGGGAAATCCCTTCCTCCCCCCCGCTCCCCCCGGGCACAGCTTCAACCACCCCGGGATTGTGAGATGATGCACCCTGGGGGGTGATGGCCCTTTTGCATAGCCCCGGGAAACCCCGAACCAT
Source organism: Phyllomedusa bahiana (assembly GCA_025379985.1). NCBI lineage: Eukaryota > Metazoa > Chordata > Amphibia > Anura > Hylidae > Phyllomedusa > Phyllomedusa bahiana. Next base: position 31,686 of record JAODAL010011036.1, on the reverse strand, counting down.
GCCTAATGAAGACCGATAAAAATTGTGAAAGGGTCGGGCCTTGTGGATTTGACGGGGGGGAAAGGCTCCGGGTCCGCATCTGTGCCCGTTCCTTCTCCGTCGCTGGGGGACTTTTGGTTTCGAGTGTCCAACGACCCGTTCAAAATTTTAAGATAAACCAAAAAATGCTCTTTGTGACAAGGGCCATTGTCCGAAAAGGGACCTTTTGGGTTTGGGCTTTTTTCCAAAAAATGGCAAGGTTGGTGCAGAGCTTTTTCCCCCTGCCCCCACTTTTCGGTGGTTCAACCCCGGGTCCGTACCGCTGTTTTTCGGGGAATGTGTCACTTCGAAATGCTTTAATGGATTGCGCTGTGCAAAATTTCTGGGGGGCATGGGGAGGGGGGGTTTTTCCCAAGGGGGTTGCAAGGGTAACAATGGGGAGGTTGAGGGGGGAGGCCCGAGCTGACGCTGCAACGCAGCCGGGGGGACAAAAGGCGGGGTTTGGGGGGGAAGGCAAAAGTGCAAATCAGCCCTCGAGTTCCCCCAGAGGTTTGACCGCCGGGTAGCTTTTTAAAGAAATTTCTGGACGCCCAAGGTTTTTGAAATGTGAAAGGGTAAAAGAGGGCCCCAAATTTTCTAAAAAATTCGGTTCCGGTCACTTCCCCAAATTTTCCCGGGACAAAATTCGTTTCGGTAAAACCGAATTACTTCGGCAGGGAATCCGTTAAAAAAAAAGTTTTTCCGGTTGCCAGAGCCTGCAGGGTGCTGTAGAACGTTGGGGCATGCTTAAATAGGGCAGAGGGAGTTTTTTTTTGGGTTTCTTATACAATGTTGTGTTTTGTTTGACCGCACATAAATGCCCCCGCTTTTTGGGAATCGCTTCACTATTTTTTTTCCCCGGGCACTTAAGAGGGCAAAATTGACCAAAAACTCAAGGGGGAAATTTTAGTGATAAAGTCATGTTTGCAAAAGGGGGGGAAAAAAAACCCAAGCTGAGACAGGTGGCAACTTTTAGTGATAGAGTGGGGAAAGGTGCCGGCGGGGGGAAACAGCAGCATGAGGTCGGGCCCGGGGGCCCAAATGACATTCTGGAGGCGGCAAAAAAAGTATTGGGCCCACAGAGGGGCCCAAAATTCAACGTGTGGGGTTTCTTTGGCGCGCAGATGAGGTGGGCAGGGGGCACAAGGGCTTTTCTGGAGGCGGAAAAAAACAGTTTTTGGCCACAGAGTGGCACAATCACACAGTGGGGAGGTCCCGGGGGGGCCCCGTTTTGGGTCAGACAGTGGCACAATGGCTTTCGGGAGGTGGCAAAACCCGTATTAGGCCCAGATTTGGCAAAATCACACAGTGTGGAGGTCACGGGGGCCCAGCAGTATGAGGTTTCAGGCAGTGGACAATGACATTTGGGAGGCGGCAAAAAAGTTTTTGGGCCCAACAGAGGGGGAAAATTTGATACAGTGGGGAGGTCACGGCGGCGACGGTATGAGGTCAGACAGGGGCAACAAGGGACATTATGGAGGGGGAAAAATAAACATTTATTGGGGACCAGATTGGCACAATACACGTGTGGGGGGCCCGGCCCGGCACCCAGTATGAGGTCAGACATTTGGCAAAATTTGGCATTCTGGAGGTGGAAAAAAACAGTTTTTGGCCACAGATTTGGCACAATCACACAGTGTGGGGTCAGGGGCGGCGCGTATGGGGTCAGGCAGGGGGGGGGCCCCAAACAATGCTTTAATGGAGGCGGAAAAACGTATTAACCCCACGGGTTTGGCCAAATAAACACAGTTGTGGGAGGTCACGGGGGGCCAGCAGTATGGGGTTAAAGGAGTGGCCAATGACTTTATGGAGGCCCCAAAACGTATTGGGGCCACAGGGTGGCACAATGATACCGTGTGGAGGTCAGGGCAGCGGGCAGTATGAGGTCAGGACAGGGGGCAAAATTGCCCTTATGGAGGGGGGCAAGACGTTTTAGGCCAGGGGAGGGGGCAACCAATCAAAAAGGTGTGGGGGTTCACGGGGGGCACCCAGTTGAGGTAGACAGTCCCACAATGCCCTTTATGGAGGCGGCCAAAAACAGTATTGGGCCCACAGGTGGCAAAATTTCCCACGTGGGGGGAGGTCAGGGGGGGGCGCAGCATGGGGTTTCAGACAGGGGCCCCCAATGCACAGTGTGGTGGGCACGACTGGAGTCACAGCAGAAGCATGAGGTCAGAGAGTGCCAAAATTATATTCTGCAGGTGGAAAAATTGGGTATTGGGCCCACAAAAGGGCCCCAAAATTTTGCTGAGAGCGGAGGTCAGGGCCCGGCAGCAGCAGGGAGGTAGGAAAGTGGCAAAATTGACAGAGGGTGGAGGTGATGCAGGACAACGCATGGGGGAAAAGAGATTTGGCCAATACATTCGGGAAAGGGTGGCAAAAAAAGTAACCGGGCCCGCCAGGGGGGAACAATGAACAGTGGGGGATGCCCGGGGAAACAGAAAACAGCAGCAGCAGCATGAGCAACATAGGTGGCACAATGACAAGGTGTTGAGGGGGGGTGGAATCCCAGCCCCTTGGAAAAGACGGGGGTTTAGGCGATGGAGAAACTTTCAGCAGATGTGTGGCTTTTCTGGCGGGTGGGGGCTCAGAATAGTGGCTGAGGAGGTAGTTTGAACCCCTCGACGCCTAAGGCTTTGGGTTTTGGGGAAAAACCCCGGGGCCGTTCCACGCCTGTTTCCCTTCTTGAAAAAGGGGTCAGTCGTTCAACATTTCCCGGGAAAAGCGGGTTCTCCTTGGGGGTAACGATGGCCCCCGCCGAAATGTCCCCGCTCTGTTTGCCACACTACGGGCCCGGGCGGAGTTTCCCCACTGCAAACTGGGCCCAAGTTGCGGGCCACACCCCAGTTTGGCGGGCCCAGTGTCAGCGGATTTCTAACTGGGGTGGCAGGGAGGTGCGTCCAAGTAGGCCACAAACCTGTTGGTTCAGGGGAATGCCATTTCCTCCCTGCGTGCGGGTTGGGGTGGTGACTCCCTCCTCACTAGGGGGGTTTAAAGGGAAGTCCCTTTTTTGGTGATCCAGACTTAGGTTACTGTGAGGGAGTGGTATGTTCCTTTCCCCCCCCTTCCCCCGGGGCAGCCGGGGCCCAAATTTGTACGTGAGCGCTGGGGAAACCCCCCCGGGTCAGACCTTCAGAGGGGGGGCGATGCCGCACTGGGGCAGGGGCCCAACTGATTACGGAGGTTTTCCCCTATAGTATTTGAGTTTGTCTTTCCCTCTCAATAGCGGGAAAAAAAAAAAGGCCCCAATTTTGGCCCGGTAGCGAGGGCCCAATAGGGTGGGAGCCAGAATTTCATCCTCTGGGGGGATGCTGATTTTTCGGCTTTCACTAGCCAGGCAAAAAAGCATGTTTTGCGGGAAATTGACAAGGACTCCGGGGGGCCCCCTCCCCTCCATTTCCACTGTTTTTCTGCCACGGTGTTTGGGGGATTCTTTCCGGGCCCTGTTTTCCTCATTCCATCCCCCTCCCCCGCTGCTTGCCCCTCCTCTTTTTTCACCTGGGTAGAAAATCCACTCTTTTCCCGACAATCCCTTCTGCCCCAAATTTGTCCTCCCCCTCCCCCTCCCCCTTTTCCCAGTCCCCCCGGACTCTTTGGGGCCCCCGAGATGTAGTCGCCAAAACTCCAGTCCCCCGCCCAGACAGATTTTTTCAGATCCCGTTCCAGGACATGAAGCAGTGGAATGGCGTTATTCATCCGTAGTCCGGGCGACTGCAAATAATGGCTCCCCGAAAAGGCCTCAAAAAACGGCAGGGGTCCCCGCATGAGCTGCCAAGGCGACATCAAAAATTCCCCAGGGGAGTACTTCTGTCTGCCTGGTCATCAAAAATCGTTTAAAGGCCTTTCTTGTTCATACGTCGGGTCCCAACCCTGTGCAGGTGGGAAATTTCCCGGGGTGGAAACATCGCATTTCAAAAAGCTTTTTGGGGGGGGGGGGGGGGGGGGGCCCTTCTGCCCCCTGGCCCAATCGAGGGGGGGTTTGTTCCCGGGGTTTGTTACGAATGGAAAAAAGTGCCCTGCACAGTTCCCGGCCATTTTCAGAATGTTTGAAGATCGGTGGAAGACTTCGGGGCCTTTTTTCAACCAGAAATTTAAAACGGGTTTCGCCATGCAAGGGGGCATGGGGCCCTTTCCCCCCCTCGGTGCCAGGGGGCGGACAAAATGTTCCCCAAATTTTCCGTCACCGGTTCCCATTTGAAATTGGCGCGGAGGAAAAACCACACATCGGGTTTCTTGCTGCGATGACGGCCCGGGGCAAATTCCTTCCCCCGTGTGACTTCGTTCGCCGAGGCAAGTAGGGGTAGAAACTGCGGACACCGTGTGCCCTAAACCCTGTGGTTTTGATGGAGCGGGACTTGTGGAGGTGAGATGGTGGTGGGGGGTGGAGGAGGAGGAAAGGGGGACATTGGGGCCCGGGCAGCAGTTTGACAAAAGTGGAGGAGAAAAAAGGCGTCTCCTGTTCCCAAATTTTTGGTGTGCCCGGGAAAGGGAAACACATTCACCCAGTGGGCCCTTAAAGGACATGTAAAGGCCCTGACCGTTTGTTACAGCTCCAGAAGTCGCGTGCCGTTGTACCTTGGAACAAAAAAGTAAGTTTAAGGAATGGGCCCCCTTTCTGTTTCATATTTATGAAGTGCTGGTACTGCCCTTTTTTGGGAAAAAAAAATTTCGGTTGGAAAATCTCCATTTCGGAAATCGGCACAAAACCATTAGTTCTTTGAAATGGGCAGAGTCCCCCATTTTGGGAAAGGGGGGGGATGCAGTTACCAAAAAACTTTGGGCGGAAACACGGTCAGTGCTGCACCTCAGGAAGGTTGGGCGCATAATGTTGTCTCTTTTCAATTTGCCTCTCTGAACGTTGTGGCGCCCTTTGGGGCGAGGGAGAGGGGCATTTGGGGGCCGGGAGAGGGGGTTTTCAAAGAGAAACAGTGCCCTTTTGCAAAAGGTGGTGGAGATTGCTGGCTGAAATGGCATGCGGCCACTGGCCGCTTTCTGCTGCTGCAGCGGGGAGGTGGACCCCCAAAAAATTTAGCAAAGTTTTTTCCCAGGCCCCCCGGTTTGGGGGACGCTGCATGGGGTTGAGCAGGGCCGTTGTGCCAAAGGTTTGCCCCCGGCCCGTTTTACTTTCTGCCCACAGATTCTTTCTTTTTACCAAAATTTTTGGGTCCTCCGGTGGGCTTGAAAGAACTGCCAACCCCCGCCGGGGTAGCTTTTTTTTACCCCCAACGCTCCGCACTGAGTGGGCAAATTTTCCGCCCCTGCCCGGGAGGCCCCGTGCCCCTTTCTGTCTTGGACCTTTCGAAGGGGTTTTTTACCCCGTGGCCTTTTGGGTCCCCCACCTCCACTGCTGCTTTTTTGCTGACCCCACGGCCCCAAAAACCCAATTTCTGGTGCGCCCCTGCCCGACGCGCAACTTACGCCCCCTTTTTTCCCCGACGATGATTTAAGGCCCCTTTCCTTTACCCGGGGTCCCAAGTTTCGGGGTTTGGCTAAATCATATCTATTTTTTGTTTTATCGTCCTTTCGTCCTCATCACCGGGCTTTGGTTTAAACCCAGGCGAAAAACTCACAACATGAACCCCCCATGCCACTTCCACATCTATACTTTGCCCCCACTGCAAGGGAAACTGGGGGGTATTGGGCCCCTTTCTTGTGCCCCGTAGCTGCTGATGCCCTCCCCAAATTGTTTTATCCTTTGCTATATAGTGGCGGCTGAGCCCCGACCACATTGTAGATCCCTGGTGAGGGAAAATGGATGGGACGAGGGGGCTGAGGCAGGTGAGGGCCCCTGACCCCCCTCCCGGGCCATGGGCCAAAAATAAATGTTGTGTTGAGGTTCCCCGATCTTGGTGGGGTTGTAGATGTCATCTGGGGGGGGGAGGATGGGCCCCAGTCAACCAATCAAAAAACCCTTTGGGGGGTGAAAAAAAACCCCGGCCGTAGATGACAGCGGCGTTGTGGCCTCACGAGTGTTTCCCCGCTGCGCGTCCCTTTTCTGTGCTGCGAACCCGGGCCCCTTTTAAAAAATGTTTGTTTCCACTGCCCTCGCAGTTGGGAGAGGCCCGCCCCCTCTCTGTCGGGCATACTGTTTTTTTCTAAAAAGTACAGACACTGTTTGATGAAGCTTTTCTGTATATGGGTAAATTACACCCCGTTTTTTACTCCAAATGAAAACCCCCAACAAGGTTGGGTTTAAACCCCCTTTGGGTAAAAAATTTTCGCCCCCAAAATGGCCAGGGAAAAATTTTTTGTATTTGTCGTTTACAAGCCCCTGTGTGTTTTTCTAATTTTAAAAACACAAAAACCCGGCCTTAAAATTTAAACCTTTTCTTGTGAATTATGCTACAAGAAAAAATTTATATAATTTTGGTGGGTTTAAAAAGACGGTTTATTTTTTTTCAGGAAAAGCAGCAAAACCAACGCTTAATTAACCCCCGGGTGTAAATGCGCAAAGAATTGGGGGCCCCCAAAACTGTTGCGTGTTCAATTGGGGTGGGTTTTTACGCCAACAAAAGATACGGGTTTTAATTAGCCTTTTGCTTTTGAATTAGGCTTCCAAAAAAAAAAATATTTTTTTTTTTTTGGCGTTTAAAAAGGGCGGTTTATTTTTTTTCAGCACAGCAGGGAAAAAAAACGTTAATTAACCCCCGGGGTTGGGAAATTGCGCAATAAAAATTGAGCCGCACAAACTTTGGTGTTTTCAAATTTGGGGTTTTCTACGCCACACAACAAGGGGATTTTCGTTGTAAATTTTTTCCTTGTGAAAAAAGGCTACCAAAAAAAATATATATATATTTGGCGTTGGGAAAAAAACGGTTTATTTTTGTCAGCACACCGCAAAACCCAAGCTTAATTAACCCCTGGATGAAATTGCGCCAAGAATTTTAGGGGCACAAAATGTAGCGGTTTACAATTTGGGGTTTTTACGCCACACAACAAAAGATTTCAGTTTTAATTTTTGCCTTTTTTTTTTTTTTTTTTTTTTTTGAAAATTTGGCTACCAAAAAAATTTTATAAATTTATTTGGGTTGAAAAAAAAACAGGTTTTTTTTTTGTCAGCACACCCCGCAAAAAAAAACGTTAATTAAACCCCTTTGGGTGTAAATTTTCGCCAAAAAAATTGGGGCCGCACAAATAGTAGCTTTGTAGCGTGTTACAATTGGTTTTTTTTTACGCCCACAACAAGGATACCGTTGTAATTAGCCTTTGCTTGTGAATTAGGCTACCCAAAAAAAATTTTTATTATTTTTGGCGTTTAAAAAGACGGTTTATTTTTTTCGCAAACCGCAAAAAAAAACGCTTTAAATTTAACCCCCGGATGTAAAATTTTCGGCCCAAAAAATTGGCCGAAAAAACTAGTAGCTTTGTGCGTGTTACCCAAATTTCGGGGGTTTTCTACGCCACACAACAAGGGGTACAGTTGTATTTAGCCTTGCTTTTTGGGTTTTGGGGTTCAAAAAAAATATATATATATTTGGCGTTTAAAAAAGCGGTTTTTTTTGTCAGAACCCAGCAAAAAAACGCTTAATTTTAACCCCCGGATGTAAAAATTTGGGAATAGAATTCAGGGAGCCAAAAATGGGAAATGGTATTTGTATTTTTAAGGTGTTTCTTTTTAAAGGAAATACCAAAAAGGAAATGGCTTTGTTTCCCCCTTGGGGTATTGAAAAAGTTTATAGCTGCAGTGGGAAAAGACAAAAGGATTTAGATCCAAAACCCCAAAAATTTAGGGAAAAGAAAGATTCAGAGGAAAAGTCTCTGAGAAAGCAGGGCACCCCAAAAATGGGTGGGTTTTAAAACAGTTTCTTCGAAAGCGCATACCCGCCAGCAGCACCTTCCCTATCAGTACGGGAGAGGAGTTTTGAGCTCCCCGCGGGGGCGCTCGGTCTTTTATAGTGCAGGTGACGGGCACGGAAACCGCGGTCTTGATTCTTATTTCTGCACCCTTCTGGCTGGCTATGCCCCTTTTTCCCCCCAGAGTGCTTGGGCCCCATGTGGGGCCTTTGCTCGGGAGGGCCCTTTTATCAAAAAGACCCTTCGTTTTACCCCAAGTAAACCCCCAAAATTCGCTTCGTTCCGAACCCCAAAATTTTTCCTGAAATTCTAAACGAATTTTTACTTCCCTTAGAATCAATTCGCCCATCTCTAGTGCCCGGCAAGGGGGTGTGCTCCAGCCTACCCATTTTTAAGGGGGGGCCAGCAGATTCCGCCCCGGTTTTCGAAACCCCCTTGCCCCGGACAAGGTTCTTGCACCAGCCAGGGCTCGGGGCTCGTTGCTTTTTGAGCCGTCCCCAGCTCCTGAAATGTGTGTGGACGGGGTTTCCCGGCAGTTTTAAATTTTAAACCCGGGCCCGGGGTTTTCTGGGGACTTTATGCCCCCAGAGGACTTTGGGGGGAAAGGGGCCCCTGCACCCTTTTTTTCGGTTTTGAAAAAGCGTGGCCGAAACCTTTGGGGCCAAACCGGTACCCCCAGAGAATTTCCCCCCAGCTCACCCCCGTGAGCTGTCACAGAAAATTTTTTAGCGGGGGTTTGGGCCCTGCTTACTTTGTAGGTGTCGGTGGTCAGATGGACTTTTCCCCCGGCACGATGAAGGGCAACGCGCTTTAAAATTTTTGATTTTACCGTGGCTGGCCAGGGGGGGAGGAAATTTTTGGCAAGAAATGCCCGCCGGCAAATGGGATTTGGGGGAGGCGGGGGCCCTTTACGGGGGAACCCCTCTGTGTCCCCCAGAAGGGAAAGGAACATTTTCCAAGGCCAAAAATGGCAATGCGACATTTAGGCTTTTGGCTTTGGGTGGTTTGGGTTAAAGTGTTTTTTTCTGTCGACTGATCTGAGAGACATGGGCATGAGGAAAGCTTGGTGGGGGTGGAGGAGGAGGGGGCGGAGACGAGGGTGTGACGTGGGTTTGGAGCCGGGTCGGTCTTGCCTTTTTTTGACCAAATGTTCCCTCCATTTTTAATCTGCATTCCTGCATGTGACTAAATGTTGGTGGTGGTTAACCACTTTAGGGTTTTTGCCTCTATTATGCTTTTTCGGCAAAGGCCCCATAGAATCGCGGGGAATCAGAGGCTTCTCAAAGAAAGGCCAGGCTTTAGAGGTCCTGGCCTTTTGCGGGGATAAGCGAGGAGCGGGGTTTGCGCTGACCGTGGGGCGGAAAAATATCAGCGGGGCTTCTGCGATCCGCCCTCTCCTTTTTGTGGCGGGGCCCCCTATTTACATACCCCCTCGTTTCTCCTCGTCCCCGATGAAGCGCTCGCAAGCAAAAATTGCGGGAAAAGACCAGGGTGGTCCGAAATGTATTCATCATATCTCAAACGGGTGACTTGGTCGTCAGACTTTCTGCATCCAAAGCTGCGGGCTACAAGCAAGGGGCCTGCAAGGCGTTGGGGGCCGCCCGGTTTTTGCCGATTGCCGTTTCCTTCCCCTCCTCTAGGGCAGTAAGGGGCGTCAGAGCAGAAAAAATATCCTCTTGTCTTTTAAAGGGCCTTCGCCCCCAAAACCACTTTTGTCAAAAGAGGTTTTCAGAAAATGGATTATCCACAGTGGTGGGTAACATTTGACATTTGGGTGCTTCATTTTGGACGGATGTGATGATGGGGATGACAATTTTGGGGGCCGTGACTGCGAGGAGGGAGGTAAGACTGTAGATGAGGTTCATTAACCCTGAAGGAAATTGGCGACGATTTTCGTTTTTAGATTCACGGGGCCCCTGCCCCAGCGATAAAGGGCCCTGCCCGCCCTGCAATGGATCCGCTGGCTGGGTTTGTCCCCCAGCACGGAAGGAGCACTTTCTCGTACCTCTCCTCCTGTGCTCCCCCTCTCTTGCTTACCCCCCTGCATTTGCTCCTGTTCGAAAAAAAAATTTTTTGAGAAGTATGGAATATTTTTTGGAAATTTTTCTTATTAAAAGACGGCAAATACCTATTCTCAAATCCTCTAATCAAAAAAAAAATTGCTGGGTCAATTTTAAATGCAAGGGGGTCTACAACAAAACTGGGCTGGGAAAAGTCCAAAAAAAAACGTATTGTTATTTTTTAGTATAATAACGGTTTTTTTTTTTGCACCTTTCAAATTTACCTGTGGTGAAAATAGAATTTCTTTTTAAAAATTTTTCGTAGATGCGCGTCATTTAACAATGCTGGGTTGCAAAAGTCAAAAAAAGAACTGTTATGTTTTGGAAAAATAAACATTTTTTTTTGCCCTTTCAATTTACCGTGGTGAATATTTGAAATTTTGTTTTAAGATTTAGTAATGCTGCGTCAATGAACAATGCTGGGTGCGCAAAAGTAAAAAAAAAGTAAGTTTGTTTTTGGGTTTAAAAAAACGGTATTTTTTGCAATTTCAATTCACCTGTTGAAAATAGAAAGCGTTTTAAAAATTTACGTAAGCTGCGTCAATGACAAAGCTGGGGGGCGAAAAGTCAAAAAAAACAACTGTTTGTTTTGGGATAATAAACGGTTTTTTTTGCACCTTTCAAACACCTGGGTGAATATAGAATGCTGTTTTTAAATTTACTGATGCTGGTCAATGAACAATGTGGTGCGAAAAAATCAAAAAAAAAAACGAACTGTTAGTTTTGGTATAAAAAAACGTATTTTTTGCACATTTCAATTCACGTGGTGAATATAGAATTTCTTTTTAAAATTTACGTAGATGCTGGTCAATGGAAAATGCGGGGGTGCAAAAATCAAAAACACGTAATGTTTGTTTTGATATAATAAACCGTTTTTTTGCACCTTTCAATTCACCTGTGGTGATAAGAATTGCTGTTTTAAGATTTAGTTGATGCTCGGGAAGAACAATGCTGGGTGCGCAAAAATCAAAAAAAACGTAAGTGTGTTTTCGACTACACGGTATTTTTGGGATAAAAAACCCGTGTGCACAAAATTGTGGATTGTAATTTTAAATGCAAGGGGGATATATCAACGTCACAGGGGGTAAGGGTAAAAATTTAAAATGAAACCTACTGAAATGTATACGTAATAAAAGTGGAGTTTTGCGCTAACAAAGGACCCGCAGTTCTGAAAAAATTTTTTTATCCAATTTAAAAATTAGGCTGCCCAATTCCCGGAAATATTTCAATAGCAAACTTTAATAATAAAGTATTCCACTACTGTCAACCAAGTCTTGGTGAATTTATCCATGTTCTTTATAGATAAAGCTTGTTGTGTTCGCCCCTGGGGCCCCCCTCCTCCCCCCCGCTCCCACCGCCGTGAATTTACAGCGGTAGATGCTGCTTTAAAATTCTCTAGCTAACTACATAAAATCTTCAAATCTCTATTCTAACTAAATTGGAAGGATCACAGCTAATAGTAGAGGTTTCTCTGTGCAAATAATAGACTAATTTCGCTGAGCTGTTTGGCCACAGGCAGAGCGCAGGTCCTATCCCTATGAGACGCTGAGAGACACTGAGGCTGAAACAGGAAACGCTGTTCTATGTAAAACGAGGTCATGTGATTTTTCCAGCCAATCGCAACCATACACATCCCAGTCATGATGTCGCACACACATCTCACCCTGCTCTATTCTGTAATCTGATTTGCTGGCCGCCAAAATTACAGGAAGCGCCGAAAACGCCGCGATCTTAATAGATGATGCACAGATTTTAACCTTAATTATCGCATGATCTGGAAATTTCGATCACCATAAAAACCTTGCCGATTTCAACTTTGTCGATAAAAATCGCTCAACACTAGCTGTAAACTCTGCATGAATATTTCAGCCTGGACGTTTAATGTCAATGGGTAGTCATGTTAATATATTTTTTTTCATTATTTTTAACCTCTGTTGTTTTAAATGAAGGTTACTATCAAAATATCTATTTTTTGCATAAATCAGTAAAACATGATTATATAAAAAAAATTCATACATCTAGTTAAGGGGAAATTGCCATTTTTAACACCCCCTGCTACGCTGTAGTTTCACATTTCCTACCTATAAACTCTCTATAAATGTTCCACTGCTTCTTTGCAAAAGTATCGCTCCCTACAGGAATGATGGAGAGGGAAGAAAACAACTTAAAATATGAATATTACATACAGGTCTAGCTGTATTACCTCTTATATACATATAGTATAAAGCTGATTCTATTTTGTAAACATGTTAATAAATTCAATCAAATCCTAAAGCAATATTTGGCGACAACATCTTCCAAGAGCCATGACTTTTCTCTTGATAAAGCTGCACAAAGGCTTATTTTTTGAAAGACAAGTTGTACTTTTCAATAGTAATGAGTGATTGTGTCAACTATCGTTATCGATTCGATAGTCGATATCGGCAATTATAATGACGATTTCCGATAATCGATAACAGATTATCGCCGATGACCATTAAAGTCTATGGGAGAGGAACAACACCTTCATTCTTACACCCAAACAGGGCTGGAGAAGCTGGAATTAACATCCACAACAGGAAACTGGATACGTGCTACATCTTAGGCAAGACAATTAGGCAACAAGAGTCACAGAAAAAAAAGTCACAGACTATTCACTATCCCTGTCTTGTACCACAGCATGACCCTTAAAACTGCATGACACACAAATTAAAAAGTGCCATAAGGCAGTATTATTTGAACCATCATTTTAGTTGAACTGGACATTGACTATCCGTGTTCTCAAACGCAGCATGACCCTTAAACCTGTCTGACCCACAGATTAAAAAGTGCCGGAAAAAGGAGTCTTTGACCCACCATTTTAGTTGAACTGGACATTGACTATACATGTCGTGTACCGCAGCATGACCCTCAAACCTGCATGTCCCACAGATGAAAAAGTGCCGGAACACGGAGTCTTTGAACCACCACTTTAGTTGAACTGGACATAGACTATCCCTGTCCTGGACCACAGCATAACCCTTAAATCTACAGTACCCACAGAGTAAAAAGTGCCAGAAAAAGGAGTGTTTGAAACACCATTTTATTTGAACTGGACATAGACTATGCCTGTCTTGAACCGCAGCATGACCCTTAAATCTACTTGACCCACAGATTAAAAAGTGCCGGAAAAAGGAGTCTTTCAACCACCATTTTAGTTGAACTGGACATTGACTATGCCTGTCCTGGGCCACAGCATGAGACCCAAACCTGCATGACCCCCAGATTAAAAAGTACCGGAAAAAGGAATCTTTCAACCACCATTTTAGTTGAAGTGGACATTGACTATGCCTGCAGTGGACCGTAGTATGACCATTTAACCTGTCTGACCCACAGATTAAAAAGTGCCGGACAAAGGAGTCTTTGAACCACCATTTTAGTTGAACTGGACATTGGCTATAACTGTCCTGCGCCACAGCATGACCCTCAAACCCGCTTGAACCACAGATTAAAAAGTGCCGGAAGAAAGTAGTCTTTGAAGCAGTATTTTAGTGAAACGGACATTGACTATCCATATCCTGTAATGCAGCATTACCCAAAAACCCGCACAGTTGCCCTTATGGACCATCAGCAGCAAATTTTGCACTAAGAAATAAACTATCTTCAAAACAACTTGTTTTCCAATACTGCTGCTGCTAGAGCTACTTGCCATTCTACTGGTGACATTGTTCCACCCTGACATTAGAATGTGAAGCAAACGAAACAGATGTCCCCAGTAGGTCAACGAGGTCTGTCTGAAAATCCTGCATTCTGCTGTCAAGTGGGTTGGAGGAAATTACTGATCAAGGCGGGTGAGTCTGTAAACGTGGATCACGCAAGTTCAGCTGGCAGAGTCGGACGTCCAGTGGGTGTGGTGAGAGCAAGGGCTGGCCTCCCTCATCTATTAACACGGAGGTTCAGCAAGCAGGGCCCGCGTTACAGGGGGTGCTGTGAGAGACTAGACTGGCGTCCGTCATCCATTAACACAGAAAAAATTCCCTTATGACACAGCAACGAAAACAGTCATGCTGAAGCAGAGTGCGGAAGTGTAATCTAAGACCTCTAGCCTTCCTCAGTACACAGTCAAGACCTGGGTAGCGCTTGAGAAATTTCTGCCTCTACGAGAGCGCTTGCCCCTCCGTATGAGTGCGGACCAATTGAGCTTCACTTGGAAATGCTGGTGGTTGACGCTCCTGTTTCACCCAGGTGCCCTTTTTCTTGGCAATTGTTTCTCGTTTTACTCAACGTGTTGGAGGAAATTGTCTCTGTTCTTGGGGTGGCGAATGTGCTCCATACACCATGTCCTCTGAATAACCTACATCTGTTCAAGTCTTCCTGTACCTCCCTTGTACAATTCAGAGGAATATTTGTATCAGCTATTTTGTACATGCAATTTTTTTAGTAGTTTAATTCTAGAAAACACATTGTTAAAATAGGATGGAATCCCATCACGTCTTTTTCTCTTTTTTTTTAAATTATATTAAACGGGTTGTCTCACTACAGGGATTGATAGCTATGTTAAAGATCTTGCAAAAACAAGTCATTTTGCAATATGTGTCCATTAACAGTGTCCTACCTATTCCTGTTTTTGACAGCACCATGCCCCATACATTTCAAAACATCACCCTTGAGCCACTGTTGACAATTGTGAAGAACAAATGTCTGTTAGAAACCACATGTTTTAGAATAGGACCTTTAGTATAGCTGCATTTCATAGCAGCATGACCCAAAAAATTATAAAAATGACTTCTCAGCCACTGTTAAAAATTGTGAGGGAGAAATGCCACTTAGAAGCCACATTTCTGTTCCAAAGGACCTTGATTATAGCTGTATCTCACAGCACCATGACCCCAAAACCATTGACAGTGCGAAATATTTTAAAGATGAAGTGAGTAAATGGAATACGCTTTTTTCATGAAACCATGTCCAATTGGTGTCTTTTAGTCTCCTCACCACAAAACCAGCAAAATGACCTTTAAGGAACTGAGAATAAAAATTGCAGTTAAAAAAGATAATTAAAAATAATTTTTTTCAAGAGGACCATTTCTTTTTGAAGAGGAATGTGAAGTAGAGTGGCAACTAATCGGTGACCTCGGCAATTGGGGCCACAACATCATCAGAGATCCATGCCCGATTCATCTTGATGAAAGTCAAACGATCAACATTATCTGTGGAAAGCCAGATGCGTTTATCTGTAATGACTCCTCCAGCTGTGCTGAAGGTCCACTCAGATATGACGCTGGCTGCTGAGCAGGACAACACCACTATGGTGTGGCAAGCGAGCGAGCTCGGGCTATTCATCCATTTTGGATACCCAGAAGTCAATTGGGTCCAGAAAATATCCAAAAACATCGGTGTTGAGATGCAGATAGTCGTGCACCATGATCTTAAGCCGGTCTCTGGGTGTTGTATGTGTGCCCTGCATTACATGCGTTGGTGAGGTGGTAAATAAGGATTGCCAGAGGTCACCCATTAGGCTTCTGCCACAATGCTTGCTGCCGCCGCTGCGGCTACTTGGCACTCTACTGCTGTCACGTTGCTGACGTTGTTCCACGTGACATTTGAAGAACGTGAAGCAGACGCAACAGATGTCTCCAGTTGATCAGTCAGCACGGTCTCCAATTCCTGCATTTTACTCTCTATTTGGGTGGGTGGAAGGAAAGTGCTGAGTATTGCTTTGTAACGCGGATCGAGGAGTGTGGCCACCCAATAACTGTTGTTCAGTTTGATGGCCTTAATGCGAGGATCATGTTGGAAGAAATGGAGCATCCAAGCACTCATGTGAAAGATGGAGCCTTGATTTCCCAAGCCTCTGGGTCGAGGTCTCTAGCAAACTGATTTTCCTTATCTTCCTCCTCTGCCTCAAATCTATGCCAACCTCTTTCTAAGGCAAGGACATCAGTAACGTCGGTGTCCAGGAATACCTCATCCTCCTCCTCCTCCGCTTCCTCCGCCACAGCTTCAACACAGCCCTGACTTGCCTCAGATGCTGTACCCTGAGAGCTGAGGCGCTGCCTTGCACCAGCCCTGGACCCCGGACCACTGCCTAATAAAGACTGATAAAGTTGTGAAACTGTTGGGTCTTCTGGATTTGACGGAGAGAAAGGCTCCGTGTCCGCATCTGTGTCCGTCTCCTCCTCCATCGCTGGTGGGACCTGCTGTTTCAGAGTGTCCAACGATAGTTCCAGAACTAAGATCACCACAATGCTCATGCTGACAAGGGCATTGTCCACACTGACAATTTTGGTGGTTTCTTCAAAACTGGCAAGGATGATGCAGAGCTCTTTACCTGCCTCCACTCTCGGTGGCTCAATACCCCGAGGTCCGCAAAGCTGCTTGTCAGGCCATGTGTCACTTTGTACTGCGTAATGGCATTGCGCTGCTGCCACAATCGCTGAAGCATGTGGAGGTTGGAATTCCAGCGTGTTGCCACGTCAACAATGAGACGGTTGACTGGGAGACCGAGCCGACGCTGCAACGCAGCCAGGCGGGACGAATCAGGGTGCGATCAGCGGAAGTGTGAGCTCAGACCTCAAGCCTTCCTCAGCAGGCAGTCCAGACCCGGTAGCCTCTTAGAAATTTCTGGACGACGAGGTTCATGACGTGTGCCAGGCAAGGGATGTGCTCCAGCCTACCGATCTTAAGGGCGGCCAGCAGATTTCAACCATTATCGCACACAACCTTGCCTGGCACAAGGCTCTTGTCACCCAGCCAGCGATCGGTCTCGTTGCGAAGAGCCGTCCACAGCTCCTGACCTGTGTGTTGACGGTCTCCAAGACAGATTAATTTCAACACGGCCTGGTTTCTATGGGCACGTGATGCTACCCGTGGACCTTGGGGGAAAGAACCCTGCACCATCCCTGCGGTTTTGAGGAGCGTGCGCCAAGCCTGAGAGCCACTGTTACCACCAGAGACATGCACCCAGCTCACCCAGTGAGCTGTCACTGAGATATAGCGGCCTTGGCCGTGCTTACTAGTCCATGTATCGGTGGTCAGATGGACTTTGCCGGACACAGATGCAGACAACGCGCTTGAAATTTTAGATGACACGTGGCTGGCAAGGGCAGGGACGGCTTTTCTGGAAAAGAAATGCCTGCTCGGCATCTGGTATTGGGGGCAGGCAAGGGCCATGATGTGGCGGAACCCATCTGTGTCCACCAGACAGAAAGGCAACATTTCCAAGGCCAAAAGCCTGGCAATGCCGACATTCAGGCTTTTGGCTTTGGGATGGTTTGGGTTAAAGTGTTTCTTCTGCTCCCAAACCTGGTAGACAGAAGGCTGGCTGCTAGACTGGCCGCTGTACGGCGTGCAGGTCAAACTGGTGGAAGGAGAAGGGATAGGATGGGTCTCTGGTGCTGCTAGTGGTACTCGTTCGATGGTGGAGGCTGAAGCGGAGGCTGATCCTTGATCATGACTCTGAGAGACATGGGCAGCTGAGGAATGCTTGATCGTGGCAGGGGAGGAGGATGTGACAGTGGTTGAAAGCCCGGGACCGGTGTGGCCTTTTTTGGCCAAGTGTTTCCTCCATTGCAACTCATGCATTCGCTGCATGTGACTAGACATATTGGTGGTGGTTAAACACCTAAGATTCTTCCCTCTACAGATGCGTTTATGGCATAGGCAGCATATGACATCGCTGGGTGAATCAGAGGCTTGCTCGAAAAAGTCGCAGGCTTGAGAGGTCCTGGACCGTTTCGACGGCGATAAGCGCGGAACAGTGTTTCCGATGTTCGTGGCTGGTGCACTAATCTAAGCAGCCTTGTGCGACCGCCCTCTCCCTTTTTAAAGGCAGGACCCGTACTGACACTACCCCATCGTCTTCCTCCTCGTCCAGTGATGAAGCGCTTGCAAGCAAATACTGCTGAAAAGACCACCTTTGATCCGCAAGGGCGTCATCATCATCATCATCAAAACACGTGACTTCCATGTCCTGACATTGTACAACCGGGAGCTGCGGGCTACAAGCAACAGGCACGGCAAGGCGTTGCCGACCGCCCGGAATTTTTGCCGATTGATCGGCTTCCTTCTCCTCCTTTGATGGCATCAGCGATTGGGCGTCAGAGCAGACAAAGTCATCCTCTTTGGCCTCTTGATCTTTTAACATGCCTTCTGACACCAACCGCATTTTGTCTTCAAAGAGGTCTTCAGAAAATGGGTTATCCACAGTGTTGGGTACACGAGTTGACATTTGGGCTGCCTTCTCTTCATGTTGGACGGATGCTGACGATGATGATGGCGACTTTTGTGGCCGTGAGTGGGAGGACGAGGAATAAGACTGCTGGATGCAGGTTGCATTAACCACTGAAGAACAGATTGGCAACACTGTTCGTTACTGAGATTCACAGGGCACCGACCCAGCGATGACAGGCCTGACGGTCCTGCAACCGACGATCCGCTGGCTTGCGTGTTGTCGCCAGCACTGGAAGGAGCACCGTCTCTCATACCTCTACCTCCATTTCCTACACCCCTCTTTGCTCGCTTACCACCTGCATTTCGCTCCATGTTCAGAAAGATAAAAATTAAAAAAGGTATGGAACAGTTTTTGACAGTCTCTTATTGAAAGACGGCAAATCAAAGCTATTCTTAAATCCCTCTAATTTCCTACAGCCAACTAGGATTAGAAACAGAATTGTTTCTAGCGAATACCTGTGAATGTGGTCTGGTGGAAGAACTGTAAGACAAAATCAACAGTGTTCTTCCTTCAGTCCCAGGGATTTACAACTGCCCAGTAGGAGTAGGAATTGATAGTTTTCAACAAACTATCATACAAGTGCGCTATCTGCACCAAACTGAGATTCACCGAGCGCAATAAAACTATTCAAAAGTTACACGGATGAGAATTTGCGTTTTTTGCAGCAATGACACATGAGAACTTTTACTAGAAAATTTCTGCATCCTAATTTAAGTACAAGGTGGCTCTTTGAACAAACCTGGGCTGCACCAAAGTGAAATACAGCTATTTAAAAGTTATACGGATAACAAAAGATGGTTTTTGTGCCAATGAAGTACACCAACAGTTACTAGAAAATTTCTGTATCCTAATATAAGTACAAGGTGGCTCTTTGAACAAAACTGGGCTGCACCAAAGTTAAATACAACTATTTTAAAGTTATACGGATAACAAAAGATGGTTTTTGCACCAATGAAGTACACCAACAGTTACTAGAAAATTTCTGTATCCTAATTTAAGTACATGGTGGCTCTTTGAACAAAACTGGGCTGCACCAAAGTGAAATACAACTATTTTAAAGTTATACGAATAACAAAAGGTGTTTTTTTCACCAAAGAAATACACCAACATTTGCTAGAAAATTTCTTTATCCTAATTTAAGTACAAGGTGGCTCTTTGAATAAAACTGGGCTGCACCAAAGTGAAATACAACTATTTTAAAGTTATACGGATAACAAAAGGTGGTTTTTGCACCAAAGAAATACACCAACAGTTACTCGAAAATTTCTGTATCCTAATTTAAGTACAAGGTGGCTCTTTGAACAAAACTGGGCTGCACCAAAATGAAATACAGCTATTTAAAAGTTATACGGATAACAAAAGGTGGTTTTTGCACCAATGAAATACACCAACAGTTACTAGAAAATGTCTGTATCCTAATTTAAGTACAAGGTGGCTCTTTGAACAAAACTGGGCTGCACCAAAGTGAAATACAGCTATTTAAAAGTTATACGGATAACAAAAGGTGGTTTTTGCACCAATGAAATACAACAACAGTTACTAGAGAATTTCTCTATCCAAATTTAAGTACAAGGTAGCTCTTTGAACAAAACTGTGATGCACAAAATAAAAGGTACAATTTCACCTCAGGTACAAGGTGTGCTGGCCAAAAAGTGGTAAAATAAAATGCCATTTCAATGCAGGTTCAAAGCAGAGTCTGGGCTGCACAATATACACCCTCCTTTCCAAAGCCAGCCTGTCTGTCTGCCTGTCTGTCCGTCCGCCCCCTGCCCCTCCCCCGTGGCTGTACAGCGCTAGATGCTTCTTTAAAAGTCTCTGTCTAACTAACTAAGAACTGAAATTCTCTAATCTACCTATATTCTAATGTTCACAGCTAAAAGCATAGTTGTCTGTATAAATAAAGAGAAGAACTGTGTCTCTGAGCTGAGCTGTATTGAGAGAGACGTACCACATGTCCTGTTCTAGTGAGAGACACTGTAACACTGATACTGAACAGGAAACGCTGTTCTATGCAAAACGAGGTCATGTGATTTTTCCAGCCAATGACAACCATACACATCACAGTCATGATGTCGCACACAGAGCTCTCCCTGCTCTTTGCTCTAAGCTGATTTACTGGCTGCCAAAATGACAGGAAGCGCGGAAAATGGTGCGATAGTCATAGATTATCTGCAGATTGTCACCTAAAATATAGCGTGATCGGAAATTCAGCCTAAAAATCGTGCCGATTTCAACTTTGTCGATTATAATCGCTCATCCCTACTTTTCAATAGTACGATTTAGTGTACACTGGCGATTTTACTAGTCAAAGGGGACATAGGAATTTTTTGAAAAGAATTTCTGCTACTTTGGAATGCATGGAAATTTTGAGGTTCTTAGTATATATTTTTGATCAAAAATGTAAAGGTCCATCTACTGTCAGTAAGGTGAACTCAATTCAGATGGAAACCTGCACTATATGTTACATCTCTTGGTGAGTGTTCAGTCAAAGGGGACATAGGAATTTTTGAAAAGCATTTCTGCTTTTCTGTTTTAAATCAGATCAGGTTATTTGCTGGAATCTTTTCTTCCTGAAATGTGGAGGTCTGAACAGAAACCAAGAGAGGCATAGGTTTCCATCTGAATTTAGGTTAGCTTGCCAACAGTAGATGTGCCTTTAAAGTTTTGATCAAAAATGTACACTAAGAACCTCAAAATTTTCATATATTTCACAGTTTAGAAAGTTTTTAAAAAATTTTTGTCCCCTTTGTTTTTTTTTTTGTGTTTTTTTGAGCGGGAATTGGTTGTGCTTGCTTTGTTTTTGGCTGCCACCCGCTGCACCTATTCTCGTTTTTCAAAATGGATGTATAACCTATTTTTTTTTTGGAGTTATGCAGGGAGAAGTGGCTGTCCATCTTGATTTTTTGCATCCACCCATTAAAGGGTTTTTAATCGATCGTTATAGCCGGGGAATCTTCCCCCTGAAATTGAAGGTCTGGAAAGAACTAAGGGATTAACATATGGTGTGGGTTTCCCACTGAATTGATTCACCCTTCGAAAAATAGATGGGCTTTAAAGTTTTGATAAAAAATTTACAAGAACTCAAAATTTCCTGCTTCCAAAGTAGCAGGAATGCTTTTAAAAAAAAATGTCCCCTTTGATTTTTTTAGTGTTTGTGAGTGCTGCTTTATTGTTTTGTGTTATGTTTTTAATTTTGAATTGTCGGGTGAGGATTAATTAAAAAAATTAAAAATTTTCTACTTTTTTTAAATAAAATTGATTTATTAGAAACATTTTATACTGTTTGCATAAAAAATTCTCTATTTTATTCCCCCTTACTTTTAATTAAGTAAAACTGTATTGTTTGGAGAGGCCGAATACATTATGGATCATAAGGCTCACAAATTTTAGCTTATACAAAAAAAAAAGCAAAAAGATGGGCAAAAGATTTTAAAAACCACCCAAAAACAACCCGACTATTCACTGAACAAACAACCCCATTTAAAGGGGAAATTGTTTGCTGAGACTGTGCAATATTATGAACTTACAAAAAATTAAGGGACTGAGTATTCACCATATTAATTTTTATTTGTTTTCCTTATAAACTTGCCTCCAAAAAGCAAATTTAACCCAAATGATCAAACAACACAATGTTTAGAACACAAAAAAAAAGTTCTATTTCCCGAAAAAAATCAGAACTGCTCCCCAGACAAATTTGTGTGGAGGACTTCCTGGGGCCCCAGCTGTTTACGCAAATTATACCATAATTTGGAACGAGAAGCAAACGGCGGGAAAGGGATTAAAAAAGGGAAATGCTACCTAAAAATTTTGGTCCCATCTCTCTTAAAATGGGGGGCCCCCTGGACCCAAATCGCGGGTGTGGCGCCCGCATTGACAGCCGGGCCATCCCGGTGTGCCCACCGCTCGAGCATAACAGCCCGGTAAGTTGGGGGTTTATAAATCTGTCATTTATCCGGCTCGGACATTCGGGGGAGAGTTGGCTTTTGGGTTGTGTTGCCTGTTCTTGGGCCCTGTCTGTAGCCAGGTTGGCTCCTTGGGTTAGTTGGATGTACGTTTTCATACAGTACTTGTCGAGTAGTCCCTTGTTACTCTGGGGGTTTTTAAATATGGGTTCATGGGGTGACTGGGTAGATTTTTTCCTTTTTTCTTTTAAACTTTTTGTTGGTGGTACTGGCGTTGTTAGGCTGTTAGTAAGTGGGGAAATTTTAGTTATTTAAAAGTCGCTTGGGGCCCAGGGTGTCTGTACAACCTGCCTGTAGTGAGGCTTTGTGAGACTTTGTGTGCCTAAGTGAGCCTATGTGACCTATAGTGAGACTTTGTGTGCCTTAGTGAGCCTATGTGACTTGTAGTGCAACTTTGTGAGCCTCAGTGACATTTAGGGAGACTTAGTAGGCCTTGGTTTTAGAGATAGGGAAAGTGTCAGGAATTGCTTATTGATGTAGCAACTCTTTCGACCCCCCGGTACAGGGTAGTAGGGTTAGATGGCTATTGTCTCTGGTACATATCAGGGATTGGATATTTCTTTAACCCACACATAATAGTCTGTGTGTATACTCCTTTTTTAATAGCATAAAAATTTCCAAACAAAAGTTCCTTTTTTTACACAGTGAAAACCGAGACTGTCGTCATTTTCTTAAGTGAGAAATCCATCCTCCATATCCAACCATTCAAATAAAACCCTGACCCTGGTATACTGCCGAGGGAGTCTCTTTATATGCATAAATATAGGGAGCCGTCACCACGCCTGATTGTTTTTTTGTTTTGGCCTACTTAAAAGAAAAAATTTATTCAAAATAAAAACGCTGATTCAAGTTTTACAGTTCACAGTGGAAATAAGTCGGGGGGGGGAAAAAACTTGTTATTATATAAATTAATGAAATTTGTAATTTCACCAAGGGGGGTTTTACAATTCACAAATGGGAGCAAGCTTTGAAGGGATTGTAAAGGGTTTACTGGAGAAAAAAAAATTGTACCAACAGCCTTAGCGTTGCACAGAACAGCAGGCCACCCCCAAGGAAAATTTATTTTGATTTGAAGCAATGAAAGAAGGGGAATTTAACCATTCATTATGCTCTTATGCCGAACCACCTCCTTCATCCCCAGTGTAGACCTGCCCAACTTGTGGTCAACAGAACCCCTTTTTCTGTGAATATTGGTTAGCTGTGGGGGAAAATCTACCCCAATCCCTCCCTGTTTTCCCGCGTCTGCCTCAATCTGGGACACCCACTTCCTCGCACCTTTTTTGTGCTAAACCCCCTTCCCCGGAGATACTAAACAAAGCCCTGCCCTTCCTCAACGGGCGGCCATTTTGGTACAGTCTTTCTCCACCCCTGTTTTTTGGCCAATTGGGCGCCATTTCCCCACTTCCTGTTGCTGCATTTTGCTGCACCAGCACCACCTGAACTTCCGTTTCTGATTGCCATGTTGTTCCTACTCATCCGTACCTGACATAGGTGTTCCGGGTCGGCCCTTTGTTCAAAACAACTACTGATCCCTCTTTAAATAACCCAACAAAAATCCGGAAATTTCATATGCCTATCCTTCTCGGGCCCCCCGCATGGTAGATTTGGAGTGCTCCGAGAATATGTTTTATTGCAGAAGGACGGGCCGTTTAAAAGATTGTAAACTAAACCCCGGGATGAAGTAACTGGTTAAATATCCACAACAAGCAGACCTCCACTTAGCAGGGCAATCCTTCCCCTGGCCCTTTAAAACAGGATGCTCTCTATGACTTTGCAATGTTTATTCAATGTCCCTTTGCCCCAAAGACGCCAATTCTATTTGCCTTCCCCTTTAGGGACCAATAAATGGACAAGAACGCCAGGGGCCCCCAAAACTTCCAACCAATTAACCAACTCACAACCTTCTTAAACCTGGAATTTGGGAACACTTGAAGCCAGATCCTCAATATGTGAATAAGTCCCCCTTTGTGCAATGACTGTCTCCTAACCCGACCCCTTGAGTTTCTTCAACACTTTGTTCTATCAACTGCGGGTTTCACGCCCCAAATCCGTGGGGGAAATTGGTTCTTGGGGGCACTGCATTTCAATGGCACCTAAACCCCTTTCTGTGAGATAACAGCTGTGATGTCCATTCTCTCACCTGCCCTTTAAAACAATACAAGATTTCAGTCCTATCCATTCTTGCTATTGGTACCCAACGCCCCGCTTTTTATCAAAATCTCTATGCTCATTCCCGGAATTTTTTTCAAAATCCAGTCTCACCTTGAGGCCGAGGTGCTTCCTGGGGGTCAAAAAATTTCCCCGCGTCCTATTGGGGTCCCGATACTCCAACCCTTTTAACCTACCTTCCCCAGAGCCCTTGTTGTGCACAATTTTTGACCAAAATCAAGACATCAAATTTGGGAAAATCCTTGACTACTTGGCACCCCCATGACCCCAAAGGGACCTGAAAACAAACCCCAACCCCCATTAAAGTGAAGTATCATCGGCTCCAAAGTCATTCTGATGCCTGAAAATGTCACCTTAAGGGATGCCTATCCCCTACCCACCCCCGCTTCTCTTTAAGGGGGAGTGGAACCCCAATACCACAAAGTAGAAGGAAGTACTTCAGAGATCTGACTGCCTTAAAGTGGTTTCTGAAAATCACATTTTTCCTATGTCTCTCATCCAAGCTGGGGGACCGATTAAGCTTCTTAAAAAGGGTGGATCCCGATTTGAAGATACAAGGAAATTCCATACGGATTTGCTGTGGTTTTCCTTGCATAAACTGTAAAGGTGTCTTTACCTTTTGGGGTGTAGCCCAAATCGCAGCCCAGGGTGTAATGAAGCTTTCAAAAATTGCTGAAGGAAAGACTGTCAACTATCATCAACCCCCTAAATACGGAGTACCCCCTGACTCGGGCTTAAGGTGGGCCCCGCAAGGTTTTCCCGTCAGCTAGTGGAACGCCAATCAAAAACAAAAGAGCCATAAAGGGCCTTTCTAACTTCCCAGCTGGGGCCCGGTGGCGTCTTGAAAATCAGGCTCAGAAAACATAGACGAGGAAAACGAAAAAGGATAACAACGTTATAGGGTGCAAAAACTGTAGCTTGTCTCCCAGCAATACAAGAGAAAGCAGGGTTGGGGTAAATGTACCAACAAGAAAAAAAAAAGAAAACGAAAAAGAAGAATGGAAAAAAAGAAAGAGGAAAAAAAAGAGGGAGAAAGAAACCCAAAACAGGACAGCTGAACCCGATGTTAATCTGATGAAAAAATTTCCCCAAACCCGAAAAAACCCAAAGGAAAAGAGGGCTTGGGGGGAAAAAGGAGTGGGGGTACACCAAATGGATTTTGGGAAAAGGTGATTAAAAATTTGCTTTCCAAGAACATTGTATCCAGCTTGGTACAATTGCTTGTGTACTACAAACAGAAGAATAAACCAGTTTACTCTTAATCAACAGGAATTTATTACCCCAGAATTTTCCCATTACAGCAAAAAACGTATCAGAAAAATGTAATTTCGCATCACTTGCAACCCCGGGAAGAATTGTTCAAAACAGAAAAAACAACAAGCAGTCCCTTTCCAAAGGTCCAGATCAACCAATTGAATTACTCAAAAGTGGAGAATACATTTTCTAGGTGGCCCGAGGCCTACCCATCCAGAACTCCGGGAAAAAAATTTTTTTTTACGAATTGGTTTTGCAGATTTGGATTCAAAGTTATTTAGTCAACCAAGGACCTGGGTTCACAAACAGAAGTAACCAGAGACATTTGAAGCTAGTGGGGGGACCCCAAACCCGTATCATCCACAGAGCTCAGGAGAAGTCAAAAGAATTTATGCCACACTTAAAAAACAAATTTTTAAAAACCCGAAGGAGATCTTTTTATGGCAGAAATCCCACCTATTGCCCTGTCTCTTTTAGAAACACCCCTAGGCAGGGCCCTTGGTTTACAACCTAAAATATTGTTCTCGAGCCCCCTAGGTTAGGGGGGTTCCACACAAAAAGGGGATAGCAGAATTTATGCCTTTTGAAATTTTTATAAAATTGTAAACTTGTGTAATTAAATTTAAATTAACCCCTGCTTCATGTTTTCTTTGTTTCCCGATCAGGCTCTGACCAAAACTTTTATAAGTCCCGCCTGGGACTTTGTAAAGGGTAAAAAAGCTGTGAGAGATTCTGTGGAACCAGTTTAAGGACCCTACCAAGTTTTTTTTGGGGTCCCCAACCTCGTGAAACTAAAGGGAAAACCTACTTGGGTGCATGTTCACATTTCAAGGGAAAAAAAACTGGGGCCCCCAATATAGAAAACTCCTTTTTCCTTTATTACATTTTTGGGTTTTGGTGAAAATAAGGGGGAAACCCGGGGGGGGATGATAAACAAAATAAAGGGTCCCCAAAAAATATTGGCAATTAGAAACCCCCCAAAACATGGCCTCCAAAATTGATGGTATTGGACAAAAACTTAAAAGACCCCCAAGGGGGGATTTTTGGGGAAAAAAAGTGTGAAATTTCTTTAGGGGAGTGTTTTTCAAACCCGTCCCCCGGACCCCCCAACTGGGCATGTTTTCAGGATCTCCCACAGAATGCATGACATTTAAAAACACCTGTGAGATATGAAAACACCTGTGCAATGCTAAGGGAAAGCCAGAAAACTGACCTGTTGGTGGTCCGAGAAATGGGGTTGAGAAACCGCTTTAGGGGTTTTTTTGGTTTCCCGACCCAGAATTTCTTCAGCCCCTTTTCCTTATTTTACGTAAGACCAAAATTTTACTAAATTATCCAGGTTTCCCTAATTGGTTGTAACAATCCATAAATTCAAATGCTAAGGACTGCTCAAGGTGCACTGGCCGGGCAGTGGTCGCAACCACCACCTCAGAAATTGTAGAAGAGGCGGCGATCGCTTATTACGCCCCCCTTTGGGGCAAACCTGGGAGTGTGGGGGTTTATACCCGCCCAAATGTCCATACAGCCTACAAAACGGTGAAACATATTCATCCCGTCAGTTTAGGAGGGATAAGGAACAGAAAAAAATGTTTTAAAGGGGGACTGTAGGGTTGGGTTGATTTAAAACATTAAACCCCCTTCAAAATGTTTAATCCATGATTTTAAAACAGAAACTATTTATATAGTTTGCTAAACCTTTTTTTTTTTTTATTAACCCTTTACCATTTTTTTTTAAGATAAAATACTGACTTGTTCTGAGAGGGCTGAAGACATTAATGGACTATAATGGCTCAAAATATTAGTTATACAGAAAAAAAGACAAAGTTGGGGCAGAAATATATTTAAACCAGCACAACACCCAAACCAGAGTACTTACTGAACAAACAACCCATTAAGGGAAAAGTGTTTTGCGAGACGTCAATATTATGCAATGATGCAGAAAATAAGGACTGTGTATATCACCATATTTGAATAGTATTTGGGTTTCCTTTTAAAAAATTGCCTCCCCAAAAACTAATTAAAACCAAAACAAACAAACAATTTACTATCACACACTATAAAATTTTTACTTCCCGTAATAAATCAGAACTGCTCTCCAGACAAAAATTTTGTGGTGGTCTTCCGGGGCTCCAGCTGTTTTACAGCAAATTAACCCTCTTTTTGGAAAACAGAGATAGCAACTGGATCAGGAATGGATTAAAAAGGGAAATCCTACCTTAACAATATGACATACAGTAATACCTAAATTCTCTGATGTTTAAAATATTACATGGTTATTCCCATGTTAGATATTCATGGCACATCCAAATGTCTTAAAGATTTTCATCCTATCTCTGAGACCTGTCCCTCTGTACAGAACAGGGGTCCCCACCTTGTCCACCTGGGAAAGTGACTCCTGGGCACCACATAAATATGGAGGGGTTTTGGAAACAGAAAAAATTGGTGTGCCTTGTTTCATTATTCCAAAATGAGCCGGGGTCCGAGGAACTCTATCCTGGATATATTGGTATAGTTACTAGAGGTGGCATGCAATAGATATTGATGGCATCTTATGTGAAGGTGACACAAATATCTGACATTGGACTAATCCATAAATGTACAGATTCTGTGTGATATCAAAACTGGTTCAATTGCTTCCCAGAATGAAAGGGGTTTCGTTTTTGTGAGGCACTCGGCCTCAAGATTTACTTAAATTGTTCCATGTTGCAGTTTCCTACACAGCATTTCAGTAAAATGGTTTAACATCAGTCCCTGATGAAAAAGAATTAGGTGTAAAGTGAATAAATGTAGGGAATACCCCTTTAAAAGAGGTATTTTTTACATTTTAAATTTGGAAAAAACCTCACTTTTTTATTGTAGATTTTTATTTTATGTCTTAAATAAATATAGCAATTTATTAATTTAAGGGTTGTCCAGTTATTAGGTTTTTTGTTTTTGTTTTTATGCCTCTAGTTCAACTATAAAATAAAAAAAATAAAAAAATGTTACCCTCCCTCCCCTCACCTTTGTCACCTTTGATGCAGCACTGTACCATCCTCTCCACCCATCTTCCATTTATTCCTTGCTTCTTCCAAATGGGGACATTACCACTGGAGCAGCTGATTGTCACTTGCCACTCATTTACATCACCATTCAGACAGCACACATCCAAATGGTGACAACAGGCAGTGGCACATGACCACTGCAGCCAATTATGAGGTCCAGTGGCAATGTCCCAATTCAGGAAAAGCAAGAAGTAAATAAAAGACCAGGAAGAATGAGGATGAAGAATGCTGGATCTGAAGTAAGGGGAGATGTGAGTATACAACAAAAAAGAAAATGTGAAGTCCAGCGTAGTTGCAAAGATAAGTGCTGCTTTATTCCTTATACATATAGTGCAGAGGGTACACTAGTATTCCACCAACGGGTTTCGGGCTATTTGCGGAGCCCCTGTTCACGGTGACAACTTGTATACAGAATGAAGTGAACTAAATAGTAAACGCTGACATTCCGTATCGCCTACTTTCGACGTCACTTTCCCTTTAAATTTAAAATACAAATACAAAAATAACATTCAATACAACAATAAACTTTTTGTTAATTCTAAATAGGACTAAGTATTTTCTGATACCATTTTCCCATTACTAGTAGATATATGCTAGGTCATTTCTATAGTTTAACCCTTGTGGAGCTCGTGTTAAAATCTTACTGTTAAGAAAGCTGATAAAGGGGGCAGTACAGTAGTTATGGATACGGGACTATATGAAAAACAAATTATGGAGATATTAGAAGATAAAAATACTTATCGAAAATTAGATAGGGATCCCACCAATGTAATTATGAAAAAACTAGAAAAATTATTAGAGGAAGGGAACAGATTGGGAGCAATCACGGAAAAAACAAAAAACACAACTATTAATACCCAATCCAAAAACCCCCATATTTTACGGGGTCCCTAAAGTCCACAAAGGTATGTTCCCTCCAAGTTTACGCCCCATTGTTTCCAATATCAACAACATTACAGCGGGTTTGAGTAAATGGGTAGATTTACAACTCCTACAGTTAGTCCAAAATAATCCAGGCTATCTGAAAGATAGCACTGCAGTTATAAGACAGTTTTCTAACTTCAAATGGCAAAAAGAATTTGTTTGGTTAAGTATGGATGTCATAAATCTTTATTCCAGGATTACTCAAGTTTCTAGTTAGAGCAGCAGTGGAATTCCACCTAAATAAAAGCTCTCTGTATGAGAAGGACTGAAAATATTTTTATTAGAAGGTATAGATTTTCTTCTCTACAACAACTTTTTCAGATTTAATCAAACATTCTACTTGCAATTATGTGGAGTCCCTATGGGAGCCACGGCCTCACCTACACTGGCCAACTTATTTATGGTATGGTGGGAACATCGTACCATCTATCATCTTGATAATCCCTTTTCTGAAGCAATAGTCTGGTATGGGCGTTACATAGACGATTTGTTAGTCGTCTGGAGAGGAGGGGTAGCGTCCATACCAGACTTTGCCACATACATAAATAAAAATGATGTAAATCTTAAATTCACTTACAACTACAATGAGCATAACATCTCTTTTCTAGATATCTATCTTACCGGTAATGTGGAGAAAAATGAAGTGGAAACTACTCTTTATAGAAAATCTATTGGGGGTAATACTGTGTTAAGAGCTGACAGTTGTCACCCAAGGCACACAATTAACGCTATACCCTATAGGGAATACAGTAGAGCTAAAAGAATCTGTACAAGTATAGAGGAATTTGAAAAACAGAAGGAAATTATTAATATGAGATTAAGAGAGAGAGGGTATAAAGAGAAAATATTATCAACAGCTAGAAATAAAATACAGAAGAAAACCCAGACCAATCTACTGACCCCAAAAAAGAGGAATGATAAGGATTTTAAAGGGATAGTTTTTTTCCACTCCGTATAGTGTAGATTTTGAAGATATAAAAAAAACTAATGTATAGAAATGTAAATATTCTACGGCAAGATCCGATATACTAGATGAAGGCATAAGAGTAGTAGCAAAACGAAATAGAACCATAGGCCAGACAGTAACAACAAGTGATTTTACTGTAGCTAAGGGACAGAGTACATGGTTAGCACAGAAAGGCTTTTTTGGTTGTGGTAAAAAACGATGCAGTGTTTGCAAGTATGTAAAAAAAGGGGAGAGTTTTGGAAGAGAAGAGCAGGAACAAACTAGGTACAAAATAAAGGATTTCCTTAATTGTGATTCTGATCACATAATTTATGTTATACAATGTTCCACATGCAAGTTATATTGGTAGTAGCATTAGAAAATTCAAAACAAGAATTGCAGAACACATGGCCAATATAAGAAAAGGCAACAACACATACTCAGGTATAGCAAAACATTTTATAGAGCAACATGAAGGTAATATAGAGAATATGCGTTGTTTTGCCATAGAGAAAGTTTTGAAACCTAGAGATGGCAGTGATTGGGAAAGGCAAGTAAGAATACGGGAAGCATATTGGATCTATGCCCTAGAAACACGAGCTCCACAAGGGTTAAACTATAGACATGACCTAGCATATATCTACTAGTAATGGGAAAATGGTATCAGAAAATACTTAGTCCTATTTAGAATTAACAAAAAGTTTATTGGTGTATTGTATGTATATATGTATTTGTTTTTAAATTAAGGAAGTGACGTCGAAAGTAGGCGGATACGGAATGTCAGCGTTACTATTTAGTTCACTTCAGTCTGTATACAAGTTGTCACCGTGAACAAGGGCTCCGCAAATAGCCCGAAACGCGTTGGTGGAATACTAGTGTACCCTCTGCACTATATGTATAAGGAATAAAGCAGCACTTATCTTTGCAACTACGGTGGACTTCACATTTTCTTTTTTGTTGTTTGCTGTATTGGGCTCTTGCCGGGAGCCAGAAGACCGGGCGTGGGGATATTGCAAGCTGCAAAGGAAGCAGGAAAGAACAGGTGCAACAATCAAGATTGGGAGTGGTGAGTCGTCTCCTTTTTATTCACGTTTGTGAAAACTCCTTGAGATGTGAGTATAACTTTTTTTTAAATATTTTAACAGAGCATTGGTATCATAAAAACATTAAAAAAAATAACTCTTTATATCCAGAGGATTCATTTGTAGAAGCAGAGTTTGTGAGATTGTGAATGTATTTTCTGTCTAAAGTGTGTTTTTGTCTTAAGTGTGGAACTTGAGATTAAGGAACCTTAGATTTGGGGAGTTTAAAAAAAAAGGGGTTTTTT